>VTPC01078986.1:0-16590 GCA_011009095.1 Ignelater luminosus | reverse complement strand
GTTCCATCTTAGCTAAAATCACGAAACACGTCTTACTCAAATGGCTGTCAAATCTAAACTAACCTATAAATCAGTCTGCAATTTGTTATACCGTCGTTTGATAGATGGCAGCACACGATGATAACACCAACTTCCGTCAGGAACGCCTTCTGTCGTCAAACACGGGTACTTACTAAACCGCTCTTGTAGGAAATTTACCAGAAATTTCCGGAAGACTAAAAACAAAACAAGAGTACGAAGGAGAAATTATTCAATTAATAGCAGAAAATGACTGTGATAATTCCCAAATTTCACAAAATTTTCGTTACTAGAACAATACTCAGGAATAATTCTTTTTACTCAATTCTCAATCTGAAAAAGGTTTTTGTTAAAAATTATCATACACTTAAACTTAACATAAATTTCCTTAGACTAACTGCAACTCGACTAAATGACTCAATTCCAGATTCCGTTATTTTTCCAAATAATTATTCAAATTGTTGAAAAGAACTAAATGATAGTAAAAAGGCTCTCCTTACAAACATTGCTCAACAGACTGCCATCCATGAACATTAGCACACACTTATGGAACCTCCATTAGATCCATCATCGACTACCAATTTGCAATTTTTGCCACCGCGCCATCATATGTGATTGTCAGACTCCTACACATTGCAAAGATCATCTGCAAGAACACTTCCATCCCTCCAAAGAAGTCTGCGACCACGCAAGATCTCCTCCAATGTTTTGCACGCTTTAAATTCTTGAAGGGTCAATAAGTAAACAGGGAACTAAGACAAAACAAAGAGCACTTTCCTATAAGAAACCCAGATAGAAATTCAAGCAGCCGCTTTTTTTTAAGGAAACGTGCTGATAATTTAACCTCAAGGTTGGTGGACTCCAGGGGCCTTATTCACGCACCTGCTGTGACATTACCGAGAGAAGTAGCTCTCTGTCCTCGCGCTATTATTGCATTCAACTGAGTTAGAGTTGACTGTTCTCACTAACGTTTTACCGCAATTTTCCTTAGTACTAACAGAGCAGAATTCTTCTACCACCAACCGATATAACACAGTACATCACAATACTGCCAACATAACAACTAACTGCTTTTCTATACCAACAGCGCCGCCTACATTGTTTCAACAGCTACCATAACACATATCAGGAAACTTTATGTGCAGGTTTCGTTACGACCCAACTGAAAACGAGCAGCCCCACATCGAACTTGTTTGATACACCTCTTGAAAATACCAATTTACTGTTATGACCGAAGGGTAGAACCTCTAGAATGGTTCCAGGTTCCATTCAGCTACCGGATCAGAGCAATTCAGGAACACTCAGTAGTTTAATTCAGAGATAACTTTGTCAGCGAATATTAAGTTTTAGCAGAAAATGATTTGCTAAATGACTCTGCTGCTGCAGCTATCACAATATAGCGTTCACATCGCGTGCATGTAACATTTAATGTGTCGCTGTCAATCTGCTACTGATCTGTCAGTTTTGATTGGACAGTTAACTAAATTTGAGAAAACAGTCTACAATCTAGATTCTGAGCAAAATCCTCAACAGTTTTTGTTTTCATATATGATAGGTTGTCCATTCAGTTAGAATCCCAGCTGTTGGGCGTTCCTAAATGCACCTAATTGTTTGATTGCATGCTTGCTTTCGAACTATAATTTACACAACTTTAAAAACAATTAGTAAATGTAACTGTCTTGCTAGAACTGACTAGAATAGCTCTAGTAGTGGTAAGAATGCTAACAAAGTATGGAACTGTCTTATTTCAACCCAAACCACAGTTTGCATAATTCTGTTTTAGAACGCGCTTTATTTGTACTACTGTTAAAGCCAGTTGCTACTACCCAAACAAGTTAAATACAAACGTAAATTGCCAGATTTCAAAACTCGCAGAAAGTTATCTAGTGAAATCTCAATCGATTTAACAGCAGTAAAGATTCCATACGAGAACAAACAGAGCTAAGCATTGTTTCAAATATATCAAGCTCTAATTTTGCTGGCAAGTTCGTATATCACTTATTTGAAAGTACGAGGATATCATACCACTCTGTGTCTAGCTTCCGAAGGAAGCAGACGCCTCGAGGCTATCTTAATAAAAGAAACAGGGCGAATATTCGATAAAAGAACACAATAGACCGGAATTATTTCACGCTGCAGTAAAACTCCCCCTCGGCGGCTTTCCAACAACTACGATGCGTGCGACCCGACCTCTACCCGCTGGAAGGAACTTATACATCTTAGTACCTTCCGAGCTCCCTAGAAAAGACATCTTGGAGGTCCAGCAGGAACCCCAAAGAAACAAGAAGAACAGATCCCAGGCGAAGCGGGCTGCCGCATCTGACGAAGACCTCCTCCCGCCCTGCCAACCCCGAAACCTCCTTAGTCGCCCATGATTTTCAAACAAACCACTGCTCTTCAACGGAGCCATTGCGTAACAACCAGGTCCTACTCCAGGACACTACAACAAATACAGGTACGCGACGTAACGCACCCCTCACCAGTTTCCATCCACAGCAACTCCGAACCGGACCATGACAACGGCTTTAGAAAAGTCGTCGGTCACTTCAGGACGAAACGCCGCAAACCATCCGTGGCAGAACCGCAGCCGATCTCCACGGCTAATCGCTTCTCCGCTTTAGGAGCCGAGAGCGACGCCATATTACACGGAGGCCCCGTCTTGTGTCCTCCAAGAATGCCTCCCATAATCTTCCACTCGAAGGAAAGTTGCATTGGTATCTCGTAGACCTTCAAACGGCAGAATCTCGTCGTTACAAAGGCCAAAAACCTGCGTGACAGCATTATGATCCAGCCGGCGACGGTGCGAGACTTCTACGGATTCCAAGATGTCCTTGACAAGAAGAAGATTCCATACCGCTCCTGCCAGTTTCCTGCTGAGAAACCAGTCAAGGTCGTTCGGGGCGTACCAAAAGTCATCACCGCCGAAGAGGTGAAAGGAGATCTAACCAGAAGAAGTCTCTCAGCCATCTCCGCCTACTGGTGCTTTACGTTCCGGAGAGGATCCCGATACCGCTGGTCCTCGTCTTCCGGGACAGAACCGCCGAGGTCAAGAAAATTTTCCGAGCCATTCGGTCTGAAGATCACCGTTGAACATCCGAGAAAGAATACAACGATGGGTCAATGCCATCGATGCCAACAGTATGGACACACCGCGAACTGCTGAAGTCCCGCCATACGCCCGCTACATGTGTAAACTATGGCGGCCTTGATCCGACTAACTGCAAGGCGTGCCCCGCCCCGGTATCTTCTGGCCTCGTTGAGATGTTGACAGTCTATGACCATTTGTCAAGGAAATCATGCATAACTAAGGAGCCTAGAAGACACAAGGCCACCCACCATCCCAGGGCCACAACACCACCCTCCAGTTGTTCAAGATCAGAAGAATTACCGAGCGACGTAGTTGCGTCTCCAGCGCTACGGTCGCATTCGGGAAGTCCGAGGCATCCTAGGCCGCCTGTTCTCACCCAATTTGTTTTGTGGTTTCCCCTAGTAGTAAAGGCAAATGCCGGAACAGTCTTTTCCACGTCCCTATCACCACACCCATCCCACCGTATTCCTTCCACTAACTCAACAACCCGGTTCTGAGTTCGACGGCAGAGTTGACATCCCGCGGCCTCGAGTCTGTCTGTGGCATTGCCGCTGGCCGCCCTGGCTGCTCCGGCGATTTACGGCGAGACCCGTTTTTTTTTCTTTCCTCTTTTCGCTCTTGTCGAACTACATCTTCAACATCTCCAATTCAAGAAAAGCCGCGCCGCCAAGCACCACCTGCTGAGAAATTTTTAAGGACCTTCCAAGCCTACTTTACTGTCTTGTAATCAACAAACAAAAATTCAGTGCTCCGACGTCACCACCGGATGAATGTTGTGTTCATTCATCAACACTACACCACCACATTCCATGCTGAAGAGAAGCCTTGCACCTTCTAAAGCCGCTGCGCCTTGGCGCGGAAAACTGCGATGACTACCCATATCATAGTATGTGCATTGGGCAAACACTCGTCTGGGGAATTCTAGTCTCACAAATAACTCAACGTTTATTCAGTTTCGGTAATTTGCCAAACCAATGGTTCCAAACTTTTAGGTATAGTACACATATATAAAAAAGACAACAAATTGATCTGTAGCAATTGTCAGCAACTTAGACTTCACTTATAGCTTTCCTAATTTTTCTTGCTGATGCAAGATTTTTTGGGTTTTTGACGAACAATAGAAACGTTACATTTTAGTTTTTTATTTAACAGATATTTCAAACCACAGTCTCATTTATAGTGTTTTCCTAAACTAAGTGAGAAAAGGAACCCTATTTTACAAATGTTACGTTAAAAGAAAAATAATTGGCAAATTTGATGATAATTTCAAATTCTACGAATACACCTTAACGTAAAATAATCAAGGTCAAAAAGATCTCAGTACAAGAGCTACGTAGGATGGTGACTGGCTCATTCTTTTAAAGGAAACCAAATCTCGGCAAAACCATCTCTCCCTATCAATATTATTTCTGCTACCAAACTATACGAATGGAGCTAACGCAACCTTGGCATTTTAATAGCAGGTCTTCTTTGAAGTAATCACATTTGTGAAATTGCGAATGTGATCGTCCTACCTTGAAAGTGACATGAAGTTCGAAAACTTCTTTGTCATCTTGAATTACCATCGCTTAGTGGACGTCGTCTCGAGCTGTTTTAATACATAAAATTTTCTAGGAACAGCTTACCGCAGGTTTACGAAACACCTTTGTCCAAATCTTTTCTTTTTTTACACAGATATCATTTTTTAGGAAAGTCAAGCATGATGTACTTTGGCCTATTTACTTAACAGCACCGCATTATTAAACTACTGTGCAGTGTTTTGGCAAGTCCTTATCCATCACTAAACCATTTGTCTAGTGAAAAAATTATACGAGCATCTTCTCTGTTTTCCGGCAGTATCTGCAAGTGACATCTAATTATACTTACTATATTGTTTTTTTAAATGATTAACTGTACTTACAAGATATCTCTGTCTATATCTAGACTTTTTAACTAACATTGTTAATAGCAAATTTCTTTTTTGCAAAGTCCAGTAGCTAAGAACTGCTGTTCTATTTTTTTTAGCGGTAGTTCTCAATACAGAAACTAAAGCAAGAACAAGGTATAATTCAGAAATCAAACAAAAGGGCAGAAAGCTTAAAAGCATTTCAGATCCTAGAGATTTCTAGTAAGCAATGCTTTTTAGAGCCAAGCAGAGTGTTTTTACAAAATTACGGAGATACTCTGGTTATGTCGATACCTCACTAGCCTCGAAAGAACTATTAGTTTATTTTTCTTGCTTATTTTTAGGAAACATCAATTGTTTCTGACTGCAATTTCAATAAAGCGCAACTGTCTGAACTACTTTTGCTATAGACCAAACGCATTTCTAGACAATTTTTAGAAGTAGAGGACATTGTCAAAAGTAAGTTGAACGAGTCTACTGCTTGATAATACATAATCTCCACTAAATTGTACTCATACAGTTTTATCAGTCTTACTTATTATCTGATAATGAGCGTTTGTAATAAAGCTACTAGTAAAGATGATTCTCAAATTAGTTTCGCTGTCTTAGCCTGTAAATTTATCGTTGTTTTGAAATGCCCTTTATACAGTTGCAATGCAATATAGAATTGTTCTAGTTTTTAGCAAGTTCTAGTTCGTAGGAAAAAAAACATTGTTATGAGAAGAGCAGACAACTGTTTTTTATATCTGACATTATTGTTCTTCTTTTGTTAAATTTCCACATTAGGGGAATAAAAGCAAATAAAAATATTATACTGCAGAAAATGACCTTATCTGACTGAAAACTTATATTCAAGAAAGTTCATAATACACATCTAAGTTCAGTATGACTTCATTAAGACTAGCTTCTGTTTTAGTCTTATATAATTCCTGTCGCTGTTTTGTGTTGATTTGTTGAATAAAAAAGGTTCGATCCAGCAAAAACATTTGCTTACCCACTTCAACTGGTACTTAATGTAATTGCACTGCAATGGTTTTATCTTTACTGGTTTGGTATAGCAGATAAAGTGCAAAATTTTTTTAGATGTTATTGTCAGGCAGATACTTAGGATGTAAACAGTTTTTTATATAAAAAAAGTGGATTTTTTTTTATTTTTGCAACTATTTACATTTAATGGATACTATCCACAAAACATAACAAACAATTAAGAACAACTAGTATATCACATTAAAAGAGATGAATGAAGGTTGATACAAATGATATGTCGAGATGAGATGAGGTAATTTAAATGATGCACTTAGTATTTTCCAAACGAGCTACTACCAGAAAATCCTGACGATCCACTTCCGAAACTTGATCCAAGAGAAATGCCGTGTCCACCGCCAATGCTACCTCCACTTAAGCCACCGAAACCTCCGTGGCTGCCTCCGAAACTACCGCTTGATCCTCCAAATCCTAATCCCTGACCGCCGCCGATACCACCGCTAAGTGAACCGAAACCGTGTCCACCTCCTATTCCTCCGCTAAGTCCACCTCCTAATCCATGACCACCTCCAATTCCTCCTCCAATGCCACCTCCAAATCCATGGCCACCACCAATTCCGCCGCCAATTCCACCGCCGATTCCACCGCCGATTCCACCGCCGATTCCGCCGCCGATTCCACCTCCAATTCCACCACCAATTCCGCCAGCTCCGCCGGCACCACCATTATTACCTCCAACATATAGGGGTTGTGGAACGGGTACAACAACTGGTGTGCTTACTTGAACTGGTATTGGCTGTGGAACTGATACTGGGTAAGGTTGTGGAACTGGTACATTGACTGGCTGAGGTACGGGGTATGGCACTGGTTGAGGTACTGGAATTGGAATGTTACGAGTCACTTCTACTGGATATGGTCTTGTTATTGTGACTGGTCGTGGTACTGGTACTGGAATTTCAACTGGTCTTGGAACTGCTACTTCGTATGGTGCTGGTACAGGTTGTGCAACAGGACGGCTAATTTCAATTGGAACTGGCTGAGGAACTGGTACTGACACTGCTTGACTAACGACAGATACAGTTGCACCGCCGCGGCCGACGCCGCCGCCAGCACCACCTCCAAATCCACCTCCAATTCCATCTCCGAATCCACCTCCAATTCCACCTCCGAATCCACCTCCAAGTCCTCCTCCGAAACCTCCACCTAGTCCACCTCCTGAGCCACCTCCATATCCTCCTTCAAGTCCTCCAATGCTGCCTCCTCCATGGCCACCACCGAAACCACTTCCAGAGCTACTGCTGAGGATTCCGCGTTTTTCGGTTTTCCTTTCTTCAGCAGCGTCACCGCAACGGCCTACACTGGCAATAGCCAGTAAAAGCGTAGCTACCTGGGAAATTTAAAATTTTATTTAGTACTCGTTCATAAAACGTTAAAAATCAAATTGTTCTTACCACAAAAGGTTTCATGTCTGTGTATGATATGAGGAGCAAATGACGATTGATGCTTCTACCCTTACCGAGGCGGGTTTATATACTAATCAAACTTGGTGAGGGCTATTTCGGTTTACTTTCACTAGACGGGCACATCTAGCCATCTCATACATTCACACTAGGTACCGCATCGCTGACCACAACTGCACATTCATTTGCTAAATTTGATTGTTCCTTTTAAGAATTAAGAATATGTGCAATAGAAAATAATTTGAATACGCGGTGATGATTTATAAGGAGTAATCTAATAATTAAGAAATTAGTAAAACGTTACAGCATGTTTTTTATAAACCAATTTATTTTGTTGTAGCTGAAAAAATTATATAGGAAACACTTGTCGGGGATGTTACCAAAGCAAGCGGTGAGCTTTCGTACAAGGTAAAATATGTAAAAATATTCAGAATTTTATTGCTCAAAAATCATGGATAATATATAAAAAATGATAATGATGTAAAGATTTTTCCAGTTTCTTGTAATTAGTAATTTTGCATATTTTTAGAAAGATGTGCTACCTGCTACTCGTATAGTGGGACAATTTTTTGTGATTTGTGTTAATTATATTAATAATAAAATTTGGACTATTTAAATTAATTAGCAAAGTATAAACATAAAATGTTCACCGAAATTAATATTTTGCTGGTTAGGTTTTTTGCTTACAGCAATTATTGCTATCTAAATAATCACTGAAGCGTAATATGAGGTTATTAAATGCCTCGTTTCTTACAACCACAGTCACTAACAGTGTCACTGTTATTAATTAATTTTGAACAAATGTTTACAATTAAATATTAAGTTCAATTCCTCAGATGAGGTATATATCACGTATTGTTAGTTCAAACATTATTTTCCATGCAGTACTATACAGTTTAATTTAGCGTATCTTTTATATTTAACATTAGTGCAACCTATTAACGAAATCAGGTTTTTATCTACTAGTTTCAAGAATGATTTAGAATATCAATTGATTTTCTCTGTTTACAAACAAAGTGTAAGAAGTTTAAGTTTCTAGTTCTTATTTAAATAATTCCTTTGGGCTGTTTATTTATTACGGATAAATAAAAAGTATTAAGAGGGCGAGGTTGTCAAAATATTTAAGTCTAAACACGAGATAAACCTCAAATGAGACAAACATTCAGGTTATTTCTAGAAAAAATAACTTCTAAACCTACCTTTTCAAATGACATTCAATTGTAACTCAATTTAGAAAACACGCGTTGAATTAAAATAAACTAAAAGAAATCGCGTAAAGGGCCCATATATTAGAAAACCTTTAAAAAATCGTTTTCCAGAAGTGATTAGGTATTAGACTAGCATTGTGTAGCACACAGTTCAATACGAATTGCTTTGAAATCTCGTAGGTACATCACCCTCATTCTGTCTGACATATACGTTAATTACATCTATTAGTGATTTAAATTTAGTTCAACAGTTACTCTCGTTTCTAAAATAATTAGTTTTCTCTTCTAAACTTTGTTTTGTATCAAAACCTTAAGAGAATTCTTTTAGCTGCAACATTACATTATTCTTAAACAAAAAAATAATAGAGTGGGCCGAAAAAACAAAAATTTTTTTTTCAAGTTGTAATACCGCGGAAAAGTTGCGAATTGGGGAGACTAAAAAGGGTTAAAAAAAGAAATAAAATCGGTTTATATCTTCCGGTCGCGCATGTGCCCTAAAGTTTGCCGAAATTTGGAAAAATTTACATTTTTACGATGTTTTAACATTTTTAAATTAGCCTCTTCCAGAATGTAATAGCTAAAATTCTTATGTATTCGAACTACACAAAATAAGGTTTAAATATTATTTAAATTCGTCAATATCTTCCGGTCGCGCATTGCCTTCAAGGTTACTGAAATTTTGAAAAAAAAAATACAAATAAAGCTAGATCATATATCAAGGAAAAAATTTCCACTACGAGGTCTCTATTTGGATGAGAGGAAGGACGACACGTTAGTAGTAGATCAAGCTCATTTGAAAAGGCTCCGTAGAGTAAAAAAGGAAGAGCATTACTCGCTAATTCAAGAACCTGGTTCAGTCCACATCGGCCATGTTACTCCAACTTTTGGAAGTTCTGAATATATTGTCGCTTCTATTATTTCTTACCTGTCTGGTTGGGGTATTTCTCTTGAAAAATTAATTGTCATAGGATGCGGTCGCAGTGAGTTAATACAGGTTGGAAAAACGGTCTGATTCGCCGAATCGAAATAGAATTGGGGAAACCGTTATAATGGGCAGTTTGCCTTCTCCATTTTACTAAACTGCTATTTCGGCATCTGTTTCAATACCTAGACGGTAAATCAACGGGTCCGAAATTTTTGAGAGAGCCAATCAGTGAAATGTTAAGTGGCTGCGAAAAACGTCCAGTGATTCCCTTAAGAGTATTGGCTGTCAGATCCCCACAATAGGCAACACTAGACTAAGTAAAGATCAGCAATATCTACTCGATATTTCCATGGCAATAAAGTCAGGAAACTGTAAAGAGGATTTGGTTGTACGAAAACCTGGTCCCTTGTCACACTCGAGGTGGTTGACAACAGCAAATCGAACTCTCATATTACGTTTGGCAAGAAGCTAATTTAAAAGTGTTAAAAATTATCGAAAAAATGTGAATTTTTCCTAATTTCTGCAAACTTTAGAGTACATGCGCGACCGGAAGATATAAACCGATTTTATTTCTTTTTTCACCCCTTTTTAGTCTCCACAATTTGCAACTTTTTCGCGGTATTACGACTTGAAAAAAAAATTTTTGTTTTTTCGGCCCACCCTAATAAATATGTTAAGTGTTTTGATTGCAAGTATTGTGATAAATCGTGTATTAGAGTCCTTTACCACTAACAAATTGTATTTTAATCATTTTGATATATTTCTAAAAGATTACAGTTATAATAATATGAAAAAAGTTCTTTTAGTAATCTGATCTCATCTCTAAAAGGCTTCTATACATTGAGATCTGTTTCTGTACATGTAACAATCAGAATTTGTCTCTTCCTCTCCTTCTCTGGCTGTTACCCATGAAAGTTTCCCGTGTTTTCTCTATAGCTGCCTATCGTTCCAGTCTTTGTCTTGGAGGTTTTTCCATCATTGTACTTTTTATACATGTTTTCCAACTTAATGTTGATCGACCTTTTCTTCTTTACCCCACCGGGTACCAGTTTAGTATTTGTTTTGGCTATTTTTCCTCGGACATTCGTTGTACATGACCATACCATTGGAGGGCTCGGTTTTCTAGTATTTGTGATAGACTGGGTTATTTTCATTTTTCGCCAAATTTCCTCTCTTTTTAGTTTATCCATTTTTGTAGCCTTTATACATCTTCTAATATAGTCTAGTTTCACTCTTCAGATTTTATCTCTGGTACTACTGTCTATTTTTATTCCCATACCAGAGCATTTTCAGTACTATGTTTCCAGAGCTTGTTTAATGTAAATATTAAATAATAAAGGAGACAGAGTACATCCTTGTATTAGTCTTTTTGTTGTTGCTATATCTTTTGTGACTTTCTTTTCTATCTTAATTTTAGATTTATCATGTATGTTCACTCTTCTCATAGCTTGCCATATTTTTCCTCTAGACATGCTTATCTTCTCCAGACGTCAGATGAGTTTCCATTCGTTTTTGTTTGTTTTTTCTATTGTTTGCCTTACACAGTGTGTATTATCCAAGCTAAAACTATTTTGTTCTTCGCTGAGATGAATTTCTTCTTCTTCCATTTTAGATTTCAAGATACTGGAGAGCAATCTAGCTATGAATGGGGTAACCGTAATTTCTCTGTAGTTCGTGCAGAGTGTTTTATCTCTCTTTTTGTGTATAGAACTAATATATGATTCTTTCCATTCTAAAGGAAAGTCTTTTTCTTCTTCAATTTTATTAAAAATTCTTGTAATGTATTTTCTTACTGTTATTTTTGGCTTTTTCAAGAGCCTTGTGTACATTTTCTTCTGTAATTTCTTGTGTTGCCTGATCTTCGTCTCTGTCTTCATCCTGTTGATACTCTTCTCTGTGTTTTTGTAACAGATCACAGCAATATTCTATCCACTGTTTTGATGATATTGTTTATATAATTCCTGTTGTATTGTTGTTCTTTCTAATTTTCTTTATTGTTCTTCATGCCATTGCTGACCTATTGTACGCTATAGTATTAATTATGTCAATGCAAAGTCTAAGCCAAAATTCTTCTTTTTCTTCTTTAATTTTCTCTTGACTCTGTTGTTTTATTGGTTAACCATTTTATATATGCTTTTTCTTTTTTTTTAAATTAAGTCTTGTAGTTTCTCCAAAACATATCTTGTTTATAGTCTGTTCTTAGAGCTTCCTTTGCTGATTTCTTCCAGAGAACCATTATCTTTTGTATCAAGTTTATTCTTTATACTGATTTGATAGAGGGCCGTTACACTATTTTGTTTTAAATCTGCTGTATTTCTAGAAATTTTTCTTCTTCTTATATTGTTATTATTATTATATTAGGTGCCTATCAGCATATGGTGGTTGCTGGCGCATTCAGGTTGTCGGTATACTCTTACGTCTTTTGTATGTATTTTACTCAGCCTTTTCATTATAAGAAGGTTAATTATTGGCTTCAGATTTCTTGTTGGGTCTATCCAGGTGAATTTAGGAATATCTTTGTGTTGAAATATAGTATTTGTTATTATACATTCATGTTTATTGCAAAATGCAATAAGTATTTTTCTATTGTCGTTAACTGCATCTTCTCCGAATCTTCCAACAAAGTTTTTATCTCCCCTTCCCTCTCGACTATTGAGGTCTTCTATAATGATTAGCTCTTTGCTGTTAGAGATTGTTTTCATGATATCGATGAGCGTATTGAAAAATATATCTTTTTTATTACGAGGTACTACATTGCCATTCATGGCATATATTCCTAAACGTACCGTTGGTTGTTTAAATATGTTTATGTCTACTTTCATTATTCCTTTGTTTATTTGTTTAAATGGGGTTATGTATTCCTTCCATTTCTTCTCTGAACAATATGATACTCTACTCTTGGCCTGTTGATGCTTTAGTACCCCTCTCACTTGTTCCTTTCTTTAGTTTTTGTAATTACTATAATGTCAGTTTTCAATTTCCCTATTTCTACTATTACCTCCTTCTGCTTGGTGCGTAATCTTTGAATATTCCATATTCCGACAGTTATAGTTCTTTTTTTGTCACCACTTTTCTATTTTTATTTTGTTTGCGCATTTTGTCTTGTTCGGTGTGATATATTGCATTATATAGTGAATCTTTACCCCCTAGTGTGAGATTGTGAAGTAGCACTTCTACTCATCTGGGGTAGTAAAGTTTTAAAATTCACTGTCATATTGGAAACGTTTTAGCCTTTTTGGTTTTCCATGTATTGAAGGGTCAACCTCAACGCCACAACCCTCCTCCTTTCTCCGGGCTTGAGACCGCCAACTACAGCTAGTGGGCTACTCGATCCACCCTGCAACTGCAACAGGCGAAACTTGTAAAAGAGGTTAATTGTACATATTACTACTACATTATGATAAAAATCATACTAATACCGAGACAGTCACATGCACATATCACGATGCAACCGTCGATACAGATCTGAATGTGTAATAGGAGATTCTTAATAATATGTACATACGTAAGGCAAAACAGACAATTTCTGTTTGCAATAACTTAGTAGTAACAGCTGTCACGGAATGCAAATCCTCTTCCGCAGCTTTGTAAATGTTATCCGATCTTTAAACCTTGGTGAAACAATTGAGATAAAGACATAGAAAACAAAGGAAATGACACTGGTTTCATTAAAATTCCAATGCGACTCCATACATACGTATCAATCATCTACAAAGCTATAGTAAGACCTGCCAAGACATCGAAAAAACAAAATATAAATATAACATGCATATAGAAGGAATCTAACTTAAATAAAAGGAGAAGATATAGACCGGTTTCACAAAGAAAATCAAATCCAATTCCACATTGGATTTTGCAATTTACTAATCTGATTGGTTTTTGGAAGATACAGTCATCTGATTAGTTAACAATGCGAAATCAAATGCGACAATAGCTTCAATTATCTGATAATATTTGTAGAAATTAGAGTAGTAAAGCTAGCCGATTGTAATGTAACTGAGACCTGCATAGTCTCCCTAAAAGTATGTAACGGTGGTCGTTGACTTTGATTAGCCTTCATAACTAGGTGGCCAGGCTATTTAGGAGTTCCTGCCTCTTTAGCCAGTTGAATGAAATTGTAATAGCGAAACGCAGAATCACAAGTACCAGCATGCGAACTTGGAATGGACAATGGTTGGAACGGAACTCGTACGAGGTAGGCATCCGTCGGATGATAGTGTTTGATGTTGAGTCCCAGAACTTAAGGATAATGTAGATACACCAACGAGGATTGGTGTAGGTTTGGAGAGGTGTTGCCATGTCAATTTCAAGAATAAACATAATGTACCTATGTCATATGTAATTGTTGAAAGTTCAGAAGTGATTGTGAAGGGCGGCATTGGATGGACAGATGAAGAACTTTGGCAGGTACGATGAGATTTGACATTCCATCACAGAATCATCTTCGAGAAAATGGGCTGGTAGTGATGACTGTAGGCAGGGTTGTTATCCGTCGACAGCTGTAGTGGTGCCTAGACAGTAGTTTAGTGATGAAAAGGGTGGTTTACAATTAGAGGTCCTCATATCCAGTGAGGGTGGCAAGTTTCTTCGTGGTGATGGAAGAGAATTACACAACACCAGACACTAAGTGTGTATGTAATATAAAACGACCTTTTATTGATGAATCACTGTACTTGCAGAAACAAGTGCTAATGGATACCATTTTTTTTCTCGCACATACAACAGTGAAATCTTTTAGATTAGTGAACGATTAACACAATACCTTTTATATTATGTTTTTGGCTTACGTAATTTAGATATAATTTTACAAAACTAGGGAGGTTTCACTGGGCATGTAAATTGGCCGACACTCCATTCTTTCCATGTGCATAAAGGTGCTCTGCATACATTATAACTTGGTAACATTTGTTATTATTTTGTTATTTCTGTAACAATATCGAGCTGCCAGTAGGTGAAAGTCAAAAACTACTTCAAAAAAATTAGATTGATGCTATAGTCAAGAATTTTTTTGCGGAAAATTGGGAATATCAGAAAAGAATTGCCAAATCTTACCAAAGTTGGGATTCAGTGTCTATTACTAAAACTGACAGTGAGTCTTTAAAACAGTAAACTTTTACGACAATTAAGTAGATCCTGCGTCGTCAGGACCTTAAGGATGCCTAAAATGCTATGTAAAATAGGAGACGGATATTTTACAATGCGGGAAAAATGACAGTAGAGGATAAGAAATTCTGAATAATCTGTCCCACGGATTGTTTGTTAGGAACATATCTGTACTGCGCCGTCACTTTGGAAAATAAGAAACGACTATCTGTTGCTTTTAAGAACCCTAAGAGCCGTCTGCATCGACTTCACTTAAGTAGACACCTTGCCTAAAACAATTGTTGCTGTTTCTAGCAATTTTATTCATGGAATTGAAACTCTACCTAAATTTAAAGCAGATTAGTGCAAACGGCCCTAAAATAAAGTCACAAAGTCTGACTCAAAATATTTAATTTGGGTCAGACTTTGTGACTAAACTGTTGCTAAAATGTGTTCTTTCTAATTTCAGGCTTAATAAGCTCCATAATAAGTTATATTATTCCAGAAGCCATTAACAGTCTTTCAACTGCAGTTGGCTTATCTGCTCACGAATTATTTTAAAGAAGACTGTAATTAAGGTATCAAACTAGATACTGTTTGCAAATTATTACATGAGAGATCAAAACAGTTCCATTTCTTGAAGCAGAAAGCAGTGTAGTACTTTCGTGTTTTAAAGTGAAATACTAGAAGTTAGGTACATAATGCATCTAGATGAGTAATTGTCTACCATTTGCCATTTTGTTGTAGCAGGCTATTATTAAAACGATTAGCAATTGAAAAGACGCAATTATTTGGAAATTTCTATATACCAATATGTTTAGCGAAGGAATTGTAAATCTGTAGTTGATGTGCCTTGAGCTGATGCCAAACGCATTTTTGTAAAACCTTTACAGAGTGAGAATGCTTTACGTTTTAACTTTATCTGTTGTTAAAAAGGAACTTGGTATAGTCCTCAATGGTTTGTTAGATGGCATCGATTTGATCTCATGTACCAAGAGAATTTATGGTTCCAATTTTCTGCAATACAATACCATATCAAACTTCTATCAGTAGAACCGAGTTTTCTTTTAAGTATCTTTTAAAGGCATGTAGATGATATGAATTAATAGCTCGTAAAAGTTTGTTTTTTTCCTTTAAATATTTATCCGTTTTGCCAAATTATGACTAATACACCAACTAGGAGAATTCTTTAAAACACATTCTTTGTTTTTCCCTGGAAAACAAAAAATCAGGAACTAAACTTGAAACCGGTTGAACAAAAGCTGAGATTATGACTTCAATTTTGTTTCAGTTAGGCATAATAGGCCAGGAAAATTAAAATTCTAGAACGCAAAAATTAAAGGAAAGCTGGAAATCGTTTTGATTACTTTTATTTATGTCAGAGAAAGGGAAAATATGTTTTGCCCCAATTTTCTAACGCTACTTAAGGTAGGTAATGGTGTTGAGAAAACCTTAGAATCATGGGACGTTTCTAAGTTATTTTAAAGTACAGCCAAAAATGCAATTGTAGTGAAAAGTTTCACAAGAACAGTATTATAGAACATAAACTTCTGCGTCGATTGAGTAGCTAGTTGTTACATTTTGATCATCGGGTGTAGGAAACGGTTCACGTCAAGGATTCCCTATTTTATCCAAAAATTCCTTTTTCTACTTGTAATAACTCGCTCAAAAATGAAAATATAAAGAAATTGCCCTAAATAATAGTTGTAAAGCATCTAATTAACTATCCAAAGAGTACTAACATTTTCAAGATTGGTTGCGCTCTTTATCGATAACTTTTTAGCCAACGAGGCTTTGTGACAAATGCTTGATTAGTATTTTCAGTTGCGGACTTTTTATTAAGAAAATATTTATACAGCGTGTCCTAAATTTGAGATATGACGTTATCGAGAATTTTTTTAAATAACAATTTAGGTTTTTTAGTGACTATTTTTAAAGCG
>VTPC01078979.1:0-10444 GCA_011009095.1 Ignelater luminosus | reverse complement strand
ATTATTATAAGATGAGGTGACAGATATCAAGATTGCTTGCATGGCAGATTAAATTTGTTGTCAATTTAAAAACTCAAAAAGCAAACAGAAAAATTTTATATTCGGGAGTGATAACTGGGAAATTTCTGTTGTGGATGCTTTTCTAGATTTCAAAGTGAATTTTCAAATTTAGTAATGCCAGTACATCTAATAAATTATCGTAGACCACATGAAATTCTATTCACTTGAACTACTGATATAAATTTTCCTACATTCCATTTTGTTTAACACGATTCATCTAATGATTCCCCCATTTTGTCTAATATCACAACAATTTATCTAGTATTATCAATTACAAGGTTAGTTGTTGTTTAACATAGATTTTCAGCAAATAGATAAAAATTCTAAGTTATGGTTTACACCAAGTTTTTAAAATGCTACCAATGATTCTATAAGGAAATTTGGTTTTGGGAAACATTCAGCTACTTATTTACCCATTCCATTTTGTGTAACACCGGCCACTTTATTTAGTATCACTTTGTCTAATGCCAAATCATCTAATAACCCATTTTATCTAGAACTTTAGTATAACTAACCTACCTCGACTACACATTCTCTATTAGTGAAGAGGACTACTGACCAGAACAGTTAAGCATAGAAAGTAATGAAAACAGAATGTTATACAAAGTAGAGTTGAACAAATTAAATAGACAACATTGCCGAATGTTGTTGCACCCACAGCATTGTTTAGTAAATAATATGCACACACAAGAATGATAGAGAAAAAAAGCTGTGCATTTCAAGCACTACGTTGGTATTCTAAAATTTAATTCAAGCAAATCTATGATTTGATCTAGACTTAAATCTCAACTACCATTAACGATGTTTTTCTACTTTGCTGCATAGTTTTCTTTTCCAGAAACATTGATCCAAAAACCTTATAAAAAATTCTATTGCAAAAGAAATGAGTTTATATTCTTGGACATATAAATAGAAATAATTTAATTCAAGACATACACTCCAAATCTGATAACAATAAACTAAAAGACAAAGAATTATCCATCTTGAACATTCAAAAATTATATTTAAAAATAATAATTATAATTTACATCCAATTAATAGTAGAGTAACCACCAAAGGTGGTGAGCCAATTCTGTACTTATCACATGTTATCTGGCACAAGTTTTCTATATTATTTCTGACTTTATTTTCCCTTCAAATATACTCATTAGTTAATATATACAGATTTTTCCTTGTTTTCCTTATGAAGTCGCAACCACAAAAAAAAATTTGCAGAATTACTCTACCAAAGTTATTGTACAAATGTAGTCCAATTCTTACGTGCAACGAAAATCCAGAAAGTAGAAGTCTACTATCAAACGATTTCAAACTTAAGACTTTAACTACGTTTGAATTCTCCAAAGTAAAGACAAGTTGATGATGTTTCACGGATTTTTAAATCAACGCTCTGCCAGCTGGCTATTTTAATTTCAACAACATTGTCCTACATGTAACAAAGACAAAAAAGCAAATTATCCATAATGCACTTAAATAACCGCAGTGAGCATCACCAAGTCAAAGATCTATCTAACTGACAATGCAACCACAAAAACGAGCTGTTGCACAACGTCTAAGAAGTGTCTTAAATCGTAAAGGAAACTGAACACATCCTTTTAATGGCCACCTGCTTCTGCGAAAACAAGATCTAAACATGTTTTGTTAGAAAACTGTGCCAGATACTGTCGTAAATTTCCAAAGAAACCCATCCTAAGTAAATAAATCTATCAATACGGTAGATGTAAAAAACATTTAAATAACGATGATTGAGAAAGAAATACCATTCCAAGATCCACCTTATATGCAACATATAGAGCATCATCTCAAAATCCAACACAAAGTAGGATAGAAGTACTGGAGGAGTGTATGAGGAACTAGCTTTGCTATAGCCCTTCCTATTAGCCAACGTAACATCTGAAGCATAAATAAAGAAATGGCATACAATACTGCAAATGTCTGAAATAGTAACTCTTATAACATATTAATAAAAACGTTAGAACAGTTGAAAATATTCAACTGTATTGTGTTGTTAATAAACAATGTTTCAAAAAAGTTGAAACCAATTTAATCACCAAATGCAGATACTAAGACACATAATTACAGGATAGATAGGGTTCTACTATTTACTTGTGGTTTTTATATATTTTATTTAGAGGAAACGTGTAAGAATATTCTAAAAAAATTAATTAGCAAAACTAGCAAAATGCAGTAAATGTATTAAGTATAAAGTTAAATAGGCGCAAAGGTTTTCTCTGTTTACTTTACTGTTTGATTAGATTTAAAGAATTTTATAGGGAAAAGAGATACAAATATTACTTAACATGCAACAAAAGTCGTGGTGTATTTTAATGAAACAGCCATGACAGGAAGACAAAGAGAGCAAAAAATAAATTAATAACCAATTATGAAGAAATAGAAGTAGCAGCCCAGAAGATAGGTTTAGAGAGTAACGTCAGAGAAGAAAACTATATGGAAATGATAGTAAGGCAAAGAAAGAAAGAAAGGAAAATTCATAAACAAGCGTAGTAAAAATAAATTAAGTACCATTATCTACATCCAATAAGATTATTCAAGTACAAATAACTTTGAAAACTCATTAACAAAAAACCATCAAGCTTGTTGTGTTGTCCTCTCTCATCAACTGCTAAAACTCAACATTTACCATATTTGTGAACCATCTACTATCAACAGCATCAACTTCTAACTTAGGTTTTTTAACGGAACTCCAACTTTTAATTGTCGTTTCAGCTTCAACACTTTCAGCGCTACTGTTGCCTTTTTCTGAAACATATCTTCATTACGATGCTGCTGGTCATCATCACTAACTCAGCCTCCAGCCATCAATACTATCGTCCTCAGAAGACCCAGGTGTCTCCATTGCGGCATCTCCATCTCTCTCTCCACATAACCGCTCAGTAGACCTAGTGGTTGATTTATGATGCAATCTTCTTTTATGCAAGCCAATCTAGGTACATTCGGAAAAGAAAGACAAATACTGACAAGGTTGCATGTACGTACGTATTAACATGATTGTAGTATATCATGAAATGGAAATATTTTCTTTAGCTTAACTTCTAAAGAAGGAAAATGTGTAGAATTGTGAATTCCATTTCTTTCAACTCTAAAGCAGTGTTTTTTACATGTTCTAAAAAAGTTTTTTCATTTTATGAAGAACATTGCTCGCACACACATGGACCAAACCAATTTGTCTCTGCATCAAGGTCGCCAAATGCAATCTTTGTGAAGACTTTAAACGGCCGTTTCCTTTGTTTTCCGAAGGCGCTTCCTTTCGGACTCCAGAAACATATATAAAGGGTCTCCTTCAGGTTCAATCAAAATGCTGCCCCTTTTATTAGCCGTTCTTGTGCGGTATTAATTTTTAATGTGGGGTTTTGTATAAAATTTAGATTAAGATAAAGCATACTTTCTGTTTCCTTGCTTTAGAAACGATTTCTTTTGCAAAGAACGTATAAACAATTTCCACTGACTGTTGAAAATAATTTTCTCTTTTTAGAAGGAAAACGCCAAGGAAGATCGTTGGTACATTTCCAATAATCTTCGTATTGGATAACCTGGAATTTTGATCTTCCCAAAATTCACATTTTTTTCTACGTACCAGGTGTATTATACCTATGAAATGAGACTTTCAGCTATTAGACCACAGATGTCGCTAGGAGTATTTTTAAACTGTCCCAAATGTCTTATTTTTTTCGTCTGTCATCTGTCAACAATATTCAATTCATTGGTTGTGATGTTTCATACAACAACGCATTTTTTTCGCTCTTAAAAATGTCGAATTTCGTGCCTTCAAACTACGATTTGCGGACATCGTTGATTTTCTGTTATCAATTGAAGAAAAACGCTTCTCAAGCTCATCAAATGCTTATAGAAGCTTACGGTGGACATGCTCTAAGCAGAGCACAGTGCTTCAGGTGGTTTGAAAAATTCCGAAGTGGTGATTTTAGCGTGGAGAACGAGGAACGTGGCCGGCCACCGAAAAAGTTTGAGGACACCGAATTGCAAGCATTGTTGAATGAAGATGATGGTCAAACGCAAGAAATGATGGCAGAGCAGTTGGGAGTGACCCAAAAAACCATTTGCAAACGTTTGAAAGACATGGGCATGATTTTAAAGGTCGGAAGATGGGTGCCGCATGAACTGACTGAAAGGCAGCAAGAGAACCGAAAAACCACTTGTGAAATGCTGCTCTCCCGGTTCAAAAGGAAGTCTTTTTTGCATCGAATCGTTACGGGTGTATTTCTCCAATCCCAAGCGTAAACGATCGTATGGTCCGCCCGGCCACGAGCCAAAATCAACGGCCAAACCAAATCGCTTCGGCCGCAAGGCAATGCTGTGTGTTTTCTGGGATCAGCATGGTATGATTTGGTACGAGCTATTAAAACCAGGTGAAACAGTTGACGGTGCACGCTACCAACGACAATTGGCCGATTTGAACAGCGCTATACACCGAAAACGCCCAGAATATGCCGATCGGCGTCACAAAGTAATTTTTCTTGATGACAATGCACCACCACATCGAACAAGAGCGACCCGGGAATTGGTGGAGACGTACGATTGGGAACCGCTGGTGCATGCGGCTTACTCACCAGACTTGGCGCCTTCCGATTATCATTTGTTTGCATCGATGGGCCACGCACTTTCCGAGCAGCGCTTCAATTCTCACGAAGAAGCCAAAAAATGGCTCGATGATTGGTTTGCGGCCAAAGACGGCCAATTTGTTTGGCGCGGCATTCACAAATTGCCTGAGAGATGGGTAAAATGTGTCGCTAGCGATGGCTATTATTTTGAAGATTAAATTTGTAACCATTTTTTGTTAATAAACGTTTAAAATTGAAAAAAAAGTCTCATTTCATAGGTATACACCTATGTATAACAGTTTACATAAAACTGCAGCAAAAAAACAGACGCTTAAAGAAAATTCATCTGCAATTTTATTATCTATTATATTTCAATTTAGTAAGTTCATCTGTAGGTACCTACTATCTTGCAAGGAAGTCATATTACCCAGCGGTAAAACAATGTCTGTCCAGTGTGATCTCAGGGTTAGATTTAAACCGGCAATATCATGTCTTCAAATATCTATGTAGATGTTTGGATTTGTACAGGCCTGTACGAGTTTTGAACTTTTTAGGCTTTTCGGTTCGGTTTGACTTTTGGCTAAATACACTTATTCAAATCAATGAAATTTCTCTTGATTAAAAATCACTGTTGTTTAAGCCTTCTATGTTGAAATCATATTAAAAGTGGAAGTTGCCTTAATTCTTGAGGCCAGCTCTGCGTCTAGCAGTATTATTTCTCAAGTTAGAATCTGAATATCAATGAAAAATATCCTTGAGAAAAAATGTGTTAAATATTTTATTTTAGTTCCCCGTTAAAGAGAGTTAACTGGCTGTAAATCTTGCTAAAAGTATAAAAAGCTTCTCGACAAGCGAAGGTGTACGAAATCTAGGCTCATTATAGATTTGTTGTGATGCATAAATTTCTAAAGAATTTATGCGTTATCACCCTGATTGAGCAGCCTCACTCAATCGTTTTCTATGATTTAATTAAGGTTATCTTTCACAAGTTTTCTTTTTATATAAAATAAAAAGCTGAAATTAACAACAAACATTCAGAGACAACCTTAATAGTTTTAACAATTAATGAAAATTTTAAATGTAGTACCACTGTAAATGAATAACTATTTTGCTTTTCATTTCTGTTGTAGATTATTGATAGGAAAACAAATTCCTCTGAAGAATTTTTATGATCTTATTAATACTTTCAAATAACTACAAATCCGCTAGTTCTATTTTTTAGAACTCAGTGTTGGAAATAAAAGTCGATGTTTCCAAGATAATTTTATTTACCTACTGCAGCCTAGGAAACGTTGCAAAGCAAAATATCAGCTGAAGTATCTACTGTAAAAGACAATGTTAAATAGATCATGTGCTGCTAACATTTTCGTGACTTGAAATGCAAATGTTGCTGTATCTCAGCTCTGAAAGCTGTAACGATTTCTATGATTTGAAAACAAAGCCCAATTTACAAAATTTTAATGTCATTTTGTGTTCAATCGGAGATTATTTAAAATACGGCAACTTATTTTTGTAACACACAAATTTTGTGTTCAACAGTAGTGACTAAACATTAACGTCACTTATATAGTGACAGATATGTTTTAACGTTTAAAAAGGCGCAAAGCAGAAGTTAAATAAGACGACCTAACATATCTAATACGAAAAAATACTCGTAAATAATAATTACAATATAAAAGATCTGTAAACATTCTACAACAGGAACTAAAACTCTGTTTATTTAGAGGTGGCTTTCAGTAAGGATAACACTAAAGCAAAAAGAATGAGTTAAACTAGATAAATAACCGAAGAAAAATTATACAGTAGCAATTATCTACCATATAGGAAAGAGATAATGTGATACAGTGATTTATAGAACATAAGATAGGGGATTCCTCGTAGGATAAACTTAAAATCCTGGAAAAACAAACAACCAAATGTCTCGAATTACTGTTATCATCATTAGTAAACATGCAATGTGCTAACTTTTTTCTTCGGACGTTAATAAAGATATTTAGAAATTTTACTAATTTAATAAGTGACAATAAATTTTTCCAACCTTAATTAACCCTTTACGTAGATTTTATTTTATTGTTTCCTCCGCAAGTTTGGATCTTTTTAGAAGTGTAACAGTGGCACACGTACTGCGTTGCATGTTCGTAATAAAATATATAACGCCCTTGTACCTGACCAATTTTTCTATTTGCTGCTAGTGATAAAATGCTGTTGTATATCGGCTTTCACATTTACAATGTCTTGGAATTTGTGGGATCTACTTTATTGAATGCTAGTTTCAGCGACAAAGAAGGATCCTAAGGCGCTGACACGGGTTGTTCATTGTCCTTGATACGATTGCCTCTTCGCTTGCTATTTTCGTATTGTGTACGTCTATTTACAAGCCGTAGGTGCTCCAATATAAATTGAACACGAATGTTAAAATTCAAATTAGTATACTTGAAATAAATTTATGATAGTTATGTTTATCCGTTTCTATAAATTCTTTATTTGTTGTCGTTTGATGATATCGCAGTTTCTGTTTTCAGCTCAGCTTTTTCGGCTTTATTTACGATTTGCAGTACCTGGCTTATAATATTAAATATGTACAATGAAATAACTTTTTGCTTATTAAATTTATAAGATGTCATTTTCAGTTGTTTAAACTATTGTTTCACAATTTGTAGACTAATCTTATTTTTCATTTATTTTGACGGCTAATGTAGAAAATACGTTTGCTTATTAATCAAATTTATTATTATTCAATTTGCAAACCGTTTAAACCGACTGATCATTTTTGGGAAATTAATTGAACACTTTGTTGTCCAAATTTAATTTTTAGGAATTTGTTAATTTCTAAAAAAAAATCGTAGACAATCAATCCGAACAACTAAAAACTAAAATATAAAAGTTAGATTTTGTTATGTGCATATCGAGTTTATTTATTATTAAGGTGTAATTTAATTAATTATAGTAATCTTGTAATAGTTTTTATAAATGAAATTAGGAGATTTTTCTTGACAATTTATTAATACAACTTATGACGTTTTGAAAGTGCAAAGTTCAGGAATCCGTAAACTAAAACTATACAGTGTGTATCAATTACGAAGCTCACTATTGGGATCTCGGGAATTGTAAGAGATACGATGTCGGTTAAATTAGAAACGTTTTAGCTATTTTGAAGATCAGTTTACTTATGCTTTTGTTTTTTCAAAAAAGTTCACGGCTTACTAGATATTTGCTAAAAACAAAATTATCTTATATCTCAGGAACGAGCAAAGATAGAAAAGAACAGCAAACAGAATTTACTCTGAAACAAAAAAATTATTTTCGCAATTGTCTTTTGTTTTATTTTGGCGGTGAAACGTAAATCGAAATTTTTCTAATGGAACGCCTACTTGATTTCCATATTACTGAACTACACGCCTTAAATGATTTTGAGTGATACATGGTTTGACATAGCTATTCTTTTGTTTTACTGAGTTATAAAGTAAAAATCATTTTTCATCAGAGTGTGCCATGACATCTAACACACAAAGTCGTGGTGTTTTATCCAATCAAATCTATGAATGCTCAGTAAATTATCTAAAAAGCATCTATTGTTTTGTTTTGGCAATTGTTACATAACAAATGTAATTTATCTGACAAAAACCAATAATTTTCATATGGTTAAAGCCATGGCACACCAGGTGGGAAATGCTTTTTATTTTAAAAAAATAAAATAATTTCGTTTTTAGCAAATATCTAGTAAGCCGTAAACTTTTTTGAAAACACAAAAGCACAAGTAAACTGATCTCCAAAATAGCCAAAACTTTTCTAATTTAACCGACTTCTTATCTCTTACAATTTCCGAAATCCCAATAGTGAGCATCGAAATAGAGACACACTGTATATCTATATATGTACCTTGTGTCCCACAAAAGAAAGGACGCAAGCTTTGTTGCAAAAGATTTTGTAGTATATATTGTAGTATTTCTTGAATATTGTATGATATGGTAGTTAATACCAATAGTATTTACTATTGCTGAGACTAAAAGATATCAAAAAAATAACTCAAATTTAATAAATACTTTTAATAAAAATAAAATTCAAATTCAAAATATACGAGTAGATTTGCATTATTAGAATTTTCAAAAACGTTATAGATGGCATTTTAATATTTTATCTCTCTCAAACAGCAACAGGAATGTTTACTACTGCATTGGCAAAGTTGCAATGTTAACCTGAAAGCACTGCAAATTCAGAAGATAGAATTTACTGGTTTGGCTATTAGTTTATAACCTCAATTCATTAGTGCATTAATAGAGAGTAAATATGCCTTTGCTTTAGCTACACATGAAGCAAATTTGAAAATTAGTGCAATTCAATTTCAACTATCCGTACAAACTTTATTATTATTCTGATTTTAAAATATAATGCTTTATCACTTACCTAAATAAAATGATGTTGAGGCTATGTTGACCTGGAATCTTCAGAAAAACAAGTTTACTAGAGTATTGGCTAACATATTATTATCGATGATGCATCGTATTACGTCCATAATTGTGTTCCACGTCCTAATTAGAGATGCTAAAGGTTGTCTTGTGTAATACACATATGTGTTTATTTTAAATCGGGTAATTCTTAATATCACAAAAAAATAAACACATTCAAGTAACACAAAACAAGTCAATTTATTTATAGAAGGGTTATGAGGTTCTATGACTGAGTTAATTATGCATTTTATGCCCCCCCTTCTTAAATAAATTGACATGTTTCTTATTTTGATATCTTCATTTGTTTGAGATATTAGAGGTGGATAATTTTAAACTGAGTACACTGTGCACGAAATTACTGGTCTATCTGTTAAAACACCCTGTATATAGAATCCGTTATAAATGTAATAACAAAATATTTGTCAACATTAAACGTAACAGAAAAACTAAAAGTTAAATTTGCAATTTTGTACCTATTAGTTGTTTAGTAGAAAATATTGCTACAGGACAAATTTTGAAGTGATGATGGGAGGTGTTTGAACCCAAATATAATGTAAGTCTATGTTTGAATTTTAACTCAATTCAATTTGACCGGTCGATCCTATTTTGCTGCTTTAAGTTAAGGCAAAGACCATAAAGGACCCGGAAGGAGATAACCCTAGTATGGACTACAGACTCTCGCTTCTTTTACAGTCTTCTAGTTATCGCCTTCCCGTAAATACGAATTTTTTACAAAAACAATAAAATTATAAATTCCTACGGTCAGCACCTGTGAGTACCATGTTAAAAAGGCATTTATGTAGCGTAGTCCGGTATTATTTATACTAAAGACTCAAGTATGGTTACTACTTATGCCCTCAATGTCGAATCAACTTTCTAGCAAAGACCTTCGGAATGTTAGAATGAATACTGACTGCCTGGTATCTGTAAAACAAAACGTTTTGTCCGCGAGATAAACACATTTCCTGGGAATAGGGTTGTTTTTATATCTCTCAGGAGTCTTGACTTAATGGTCTAATTATTACTTTCTTTCGTAGGAGGGCTATGGACTATTTCATGGGCAGTACTCGTACTCTACTTTAAGCAATAACTCCAGGTCGCACTATAACAGTTTTAATAATACAGTATTGTAAGAATATATTAACATTTTCTTCTGTGCAGGGAATACTCTGAAATTGTAAATTACATTATAGTCTACACTAAAAGTGCCGTTTTTAAATGACAAACATCATATTAACAGCATGTATTTTTAGTCTGTATTTTTTACCTTATCATTCTACAGTTAATATAAACACAATAGTTATTTAGATATTTTCATAACGAGTGTGGATGGTGACATATTTCATACGAGAGGGAAGACGC
>VTPC01078972.1:0-11215 GCA_011009095.1 Ignelater luminosus | reverse complement strand
TTTTATGCTAGATTTCTCGTAGAATTTAATAGAATATCAAAAGGCTAAAAGGTTAAATGGTTTAAATCAGCAAAAAACCTAAAGTTTTCAAACAATGACCACTTCACCATTTCCAAAATCGACGACAAAACGTATATGCCGTTGTTCAAGATGTCGTAACAAAAAGAAAAGAAGATGGTAGAGTATTTTTTATCGATTCAAAATGGATAACTCAAAATTTCCCGAAATTGGAAAATCCGTTTTTAAAAACACATCGGATACTCCAAGAGTTTCATGAACTGTAGTTTTAAGCTAGCAAGGTTTGAGTAATTTGAATATCTATGGTAAATTAGGTAATATTAGGTACGAAATCTGCCTCTCAGTACAACTCGGATGACAGGCAAGTTTTAATATAAAACAAGACTTATTATTAGTGTAGATTCTTGTTATATTTTTTGCAAATCTAATATTAATTGGAAATTGGTTGCTTTTGCTTTTTGATTCTACTCGAATCTTCGATGTTTAAAGGTCATATTAGAATTAAAGTGTTCAAGCTTGCTATTTGTTAACTATGCCAATAATCTGTTATGCTTTCTATCTTTCCAGCCTATACATATACCACAATTAATTTAATACGATAGATATAGATTAGATAAGAAAGACTAAGATGACATTGTAATTGTATAATTATGTTTTCCAGTGCTGTCAGTACAAGTAGAAAAGTGAGATTTAAGTAACGTTAATCCCAAACAACCAGCGCTGTTAAAATGGATTTCTGGTGCTGTTCGGCAGCTTCTAGGGTCAGTTCGTGATGGAAGCATCGGATTCTAGTAAAACCAAAATAAACTATACGACTGAATGATTTATAAAATATGTAATAAATGGCTCAGTGTGCAATCTTCTAAGTTAAAAAATTGAATAAGACCAATGTGTTTATTTTAATTTCCTACAGCATTAAGTTTCCAAAGTCACTAAACAGAATGAAATAGCTATACAACCCAAGATTATTATGGATGACACTAAAGAAACAGCCAACGCACAACGACACTCAAAAATGCCAAAAGAAATTAGAAAACATAGAAACTTCAGTTTCACACTGAAATCTTCGCTGACGTTAGTGTGCTATAGGAATCAAAACATTTCAAATTTAGAGGCCCTGAATTAATCTACATAATAAAAAGACGTCTAACGTCTTTTATCAAAAAGCAATGACATAGCTTTTAATGACTGAATTAATTCCAATTTGATATAAAAATAATATTATAGAAGGTTTATATGCATCCTTGCTACGAGACCCAGACTTAAAGTTGTGTGCTAAACCGTTTTGCTTATAATCAGACTACAAACAATCAGTGGTGTCTAATTCCATAGCACAATTGCGTAAACGAAGCAAAGAGAGGCTGTAACGTAACCTTCGTTACAATATTATTGATTCTAGTTTAACTAAAACGCTACTGGTCTCAGGCCGGCTAAACTCAGTGAGTGGCCTTGAGTGAGGATAAGCAGAAGTCATACATTCAATAAAACAAGAATTTTATTTGATACATATTTTAAAGAAACCTGTCAATAAGGGCGCCATTTTTTCGAAAAGAAAACACAACAAACTACAAAATTTTAACAATCTCAAAAAAACAAGTATAAGTAACTAATGGAACCAGTAAGAAAAAACAATTTAATGGAACGAGGTTAAATTTAATAATAAAAATTTTAAATATAAACGTTTTCAAACAATAATAATAATAATACAATTCTTAAACGGCCAATAAAATGTTTAATCTAAATCTTTAAAGAAAAATTCTTTAAATAAGTTAAATATTATCACTTAAACCATTCGATTTATACATACAATAAAAATGTATTACAATTTATATTCAAGAAATTTGCAAATCAAAACTTTTTAGTAGAGAAATTTATAACTATACCTCAAAAAACCAAAATTTTGAAACAGAAATTTATAAAACACTATTTAAGAGTGAGAAAAACAGAGACTTACCACGTAATCCAAATTCTAGATTTTACAGCGCTGTAGAAAGGGAACGGAAATCTGCAACAAACTACGCAAAAGCACAAACATCCCTCTTAACCCACTCTTCCTAAGTTTTTTTTCCCTTAAAATAGTTATTTATGCAACAAGTGAGTAAAGTGTATCTTTTTTTCACGAGAAGGTGAGTTTACCGCACGAGCCGAAGGCGAGTGCGCAAATCCGCCGTGTAAAAAAAAGTAACTTTACTCACGAATTTCATACAAAACCTTTTTCACTTTCGTAGTAAAAATCAAGAATTTCCTACTTCAAAACTAGCTTTTTATTTGAAAACATTGATATTAAATGAGCAATTCGTGTGTGACATAGCAACAACAACCGTCTATGTTTTGTGTTTAAATATTTTGGGCTAAAGCATGACACCTTACGGTACCTTTTTTTCACTCAAATCCGTGAAAAAATTAACCGCTATGGCATTTTTTCCACGCTTCTAGCATGATGAAACAAACGCATCCTTCATAAACAAAAATTAATGAAAAATGTTGCACTTTTTTAATAAACGCGGGAAAAATTGATTTATAAAGTTAAACCAACAACAACAAAAAATTACTAAAGAAAATGTAATCACTAGTTGCTAAAGCCTACTATTCGGATTCGTCGAAATACATTTAAGTGAACTTAAGATAAATACAAACTGTAAATGTAAGGAATAGATTAAATTAAACAATTTAAACAAATTTAAAAATGTTTAAATTGAATAACGGCAATGTTGAGATAGTAGAACGGGTTGCTCAGATGTACAGCATATGCGCCGTCACCCCATCCTTCAAGGATCGACCAGAAATACACTTGGAACAAAGATAATTATCATAAGACGAATGACATGATCGGGAGTAGAACCGAAATTGCATCACTTTCCACAGTAGCTATAATTTTATCTTTTTGTCATAAGAAGATAATCTTCAACAACGATCCTCTATTTTCTTAGGTGCGATAACAAGCTAAAGAAAACTAAAAATCTCCCGTGAGACTTAGAAAGCAAAAGAACAAAACCTGCTTACCCTCGCTAAATTGAGGCTTGTCACAACTGTTGCTTGGGAAACGACTTCCACCCTACTGAGTCTGTCTTGCGCGACGCGAAATTCAATCACCTTGGTTCTCGAAAATTAAAATTTTAATGAAGAAGGAAAGAACTTGCAGATGTAATTTCTGATAAGCCACAATATGATCAAGTAGCGACCGAAAAGATCCCAACTCTTACGATGACATAAATGTAAATTACAATTAAATGAAAATGATTAAGTTATACACATGAGCTGGACAAAAATCCTAACTTCAATTCACTGTGACTAAACCAAAAACAAAAAAGCGAGATAATAATTAAAAGTGAAATCTAGTTAAAGTACAATTACTAAATCGTGGTAACAAAAATCTGACCCTTATCAAATTGCTAACAAGATCTATAGTGAAATAAAATTAACGAGAAATACAAGTCACAGCTGTGAGAGTTTAGCATTCTGCCAAAATAAAAGTTAAATATTTGATGAATTATATACTGTGTTCCGCTTGTTACAATAAATACAATGAAAAGTTTGTCATCGCTAAATTGATTTCAAAATTATAGGAGCTACAAAAACTTAAATCAGACTATCAATGTGCACTCAAATGTATCAGACAAACCTTTACAACAAATTTCTGAAAATTTTTTTTATTTTTCAACATAGTCTCCTTGTAACTCTACACACTTCTCCCAGCGATGCTCCCATCTCTGTAACCCGTCCAAATAGTACTCGGCAGTTTTCTCTGCAAAATAATTGTTCACGAAGGTGATTGTCTCTTCATTTGACGAAAATCTTTGTCCTCCGAGCGCAATTTTTAGATGAGGGAACAAAAAGAAGTCGCTTGGGGCTAGATCTGGTGAGTAAGGCGGATGGTCAAGCAGTTCAAACTGTAATTCGTGGATTTTCGCCATGGCAACCGCTGAGGTGTGAGACGGTGCATTGTCTTGGTGAAACAAGATTTTCTTTTTCTGCAAATGTGGCCGTTTTTTCGCAAGTTCTGCCTTCAGCTTGTCAAGTAATGATGCATAGTATGCTCCTGTAATGGTTTTTCCTTTTTGAAGATAATCGATTAAAATAACTCCATGACTATCCCAAAAAACAGTCGCCATCACTTTCCCAGCCGAAAAAACAGTTTTTGCTTTTTTTGGAGCCGGTTCCCCCTTTTCAGTCCACTGTTTGGACTGTATTTTTGTTTCGGGCGTATAATGGTGTATCCAAATTTCATCTACAGTAATTAATCGGCGCCAAAACTCGGATTTATTTCGCCTAAACCGCGCCAAAAGAGCGTTGGAAATATTCATTCGAACACGTTTTTGGTCTAACGTGAGCAAACGCGGCACCCAACGCGCGGACAGCTTTCTCATGCCTAAATGTTGATTTAATATGTGACAAACACGTTCTTTTGACATGTTCATAACCTCTGCTATCTCTCTCACTTTAATTCGCCGGTCGTCTAGCACCATTTGGTGAACTTTGGCGATGTTTTCGTCGGTAGTTGCAGTTTTTGGACGTCCCGAACGTTCATCGTCTCCCAAGCTCTTACGGCCACGTTTAAATTCAGCAGCCCAAAATTTCACTGTGGTAAATGATGGTGCAGAGTCCCCATACACAGAATCCAACTCATCTTTTATTTGCGAAGGCGTATTGCCTTTCAAAAACAAATATTTAATGACAGCTCGATACTCGATTTTGTCCATTTTCACAAAAAAACTCACATCAACTCACTCAAACGACTGTTACATAAAAACTGCGCGTCCAAAATGGCTGAAACTTTGGTGGGTAACTTTCAACAGATGAACAACGAAATTCAGTAGCTTTTATTTACCAGTGCTGCCATCTTCACGTTGAGGTCGGAAACTTTTCAGACCACCCTCGTATCGTAATTTCTTTGATACGTAGGCATGTAAAACTGATTTGAAACTCTATAGACGGCAATAATCAAACTTGTATTTATTATTCTTTGCTTCTGGAAAATATTATGCAAAAATTTCTTTGGCATTTTTAAAATGTAATTTTGTAAAGTTTCTGAAGACGCAGATAAATCTCTGTGAAATATTGGCCAGAAATAAAGTGAATAAACTGGAGTCAGGATCTAAAATTTTATCATATACAAAGAGACTAATTGACTAACACGTAGTTTCCTGGCAGCTTATTATTAGCTGCATCAAACGATTCATAGGTAGGAAACTAATGCCAGATTTTACGCATTCAAATCTTTTATTGATGGTAATTTGATAATATAGAGAATCGTTAGTTCCATAATGATTGTTGTTGAAGAAGAAAAAAACAGGAAGAAAATCAAACCATTGGCTATTTACATATTTACATAGTGCGAAATATGATACAAGTATGTTAATTCATGTAAATAGTAATTTCCGCTTATTATTTCGCCTGTTAAAAGTTTTGTATCTTCAGAAGAACAATACCGATTAGTTGTCAGATAAACATTTGTTCTTTTAACACAGTATTACTTGATTTTATAAATTCACTTTAACGAAGGGAAATTATAAAAGAAAACACTGCATTGTTACATTTTGTTGGATTGTTTTCTAGATTCTTCGTTATGCACTTTTGTATCAGAAAGAAATTAACTTCCGTATATGTATAACAATTTATACAATTTCTTTTTAAACATTTACATTGTGGTATTAAATTAGAAATGAAAATAACCAATAGTTAATATTTATATCCTATTTACTAGCAGTTTTTATTTTATGTTTGTCATACTGGTCTTTTTTATAAATACAGCTGTAGGAGTTTTATTAGAATCTTGAACAATATGTTTTTACTCGAGTTTACTTTCCACGAAAGAATGGTACGTTACGTAAATATGTAGCAAAAAAATTATCCTTTTCACCTAAAGAATTACAGCACATTAACATTCTGTTCAAAAATCGACTTATAATTATGTTGTAATTGTTAAGTAGAAACATTACGAAAATAATTTTTTATAAATAACTAGCCGGTTATTCTATTCCAATTGATATAATATCCAATTAGAAATAATCTGGATAACAATTACACTTCGATTTTTTTATAAAATTGCTTCTAAATACTGCAAAAACTACTTTTATGTCTAGGAAATTATACGGATGCACATCAGGTATTACAAATTAATCTAAATAAATTCTTCTGCAATAATTAGGTTGTTAAAATAATCATTTGGAATTTAAAGAAAAATAAGTCAAATTCTTGGAAATAGTTATAATATGTAGAAAAGTTTAGCACATAATTATTTTTAACGGTAATGTAACAGCTAATAAATTAATTTTTGTTAGTAGGCAATAAAATTTTCCATATGCATTTCACAGATGTAGATTTATTTATTGGCTAATATAAAACGATTCTACATAAGAAACTTTTGGAAAATGAACCTAGAAACACCATCTAAGCAATGACATATATGCATACATACCACCAGTATAATAAAATTTGCATACTATAGGCAGTTTCATATACTTTTTACTGTAGAAAGTATCAAATTTAGTTCTCACAAAAGAAATGACATTTGGTTTTAATTGTTCGCCTTAATTCAGTTTTGGAGATTTTTTAAAATATATTGGCGTCCGTTTACATACCTCTAAATTAGCTCGTTTAGTTCCTCCAAATAAGAAAGTAGAAATTTTAATGTGAAATCATATTTCTAAAAATCTTATCTTACAGAGTTTATGTTAAACAAAGATTTTACTTTTGAAAAGAACAAGTTTTCTTGCATTAGATTTTCAATATCCATTCGTTAAGATTATTTCATGTCTTCACATGAAAATAACTATTAATGCTTGTTCTGTTATTCAATCTTAACAGTAACACAGAATTCTTTGTGTTTGTAAAACGCAATATTCTCTGCAATTTCTTTGCATTCTTTACAATTGATGATGAATTCTTGAAAGTATACTCCTCAACTGGAATATTTTCCCTGGTTTTAGAACATTAGATAGACATAATTTTTTCGATATTTACAACATGACACACCTTTCTATCGTAACTGTTGAAGGTGGTGTGTTTGCTCTGTAGCAGCTTGGTTCTTTAATCAGAGTTTATTCTGAACCTTTTTTAGCCAAAGAGTATTAACTTTTTTTCTACTGTGCCACTATGAAATATTCTTATTTTAGATTCTTTCTTAAACTGAATAACAAATGCGAAATGTTTCTTTTTTGTGGTATGGTAAACCAAGCAACAGTAACCAAGCAATAGTAATTCAGGGTTCAGATCCCACTTCCACGGATTTGCTTACTCTTAACCCATTTTTATTTTGATCTTATTCTCAAATTATAGTTTTCAACTAAAAAGAAATTTTGGAGTTCATTTCCAAACGGACATCAACTTCTTTTGAGAATATGAGGCAAATAGCTTCCCAAGGGAGCATCAGAATTGAGATTTCATTTATTTTTGTTTTTTGTCTACCTCATCTATATAGACAAATTATTTTTGTAGGTATACGAACATCTCACTCTACCTAATATTTTTCCTTTTGTAACAATAAGCGTTTCTACAAAAAATCCATTGCTTAACTTGTCTGGGCATAACCGGTTCAATGACGACGGCCCCTGTAGGTTCACTTAAGGTACTGTTAGGGCTACCGTACCTCCCAACTTGAATAAGAAAGAGGGCAATGGCGGCAATGTGCAGAGCTGTGGCTTGGAAAGGGAATGGAAACTTCACACACCAAAATGCCCTGGTTTGTGGAAAAAAGTACCTTTTTCTATTTCCAGGTAACTCAAGCGGAGGACCGGCTAAGGTTTCATAGAAAGTACTCTCTCATAATTCCATACAAGGAATAGTGGCAGAGCGGACAGCTCAACTTCCCATAGAACTTGTTGGTTTTCTATAAGGATGGAACGCCTATGAATGACGGGCAATCCTTGGAAGCAGGTGTATATGTGGTAAACACACCGTGCAGTTTTCCAGGGAAAAGTTTATGCCATCTTATCAGTTTCTCATACAGATAAAACGAGGACGACGGAGTAAGAGATTTGCATCTGCTTCTGGATCACCAGAACAAAGATTCTCTTATTCAGGAGTGTACATATACTCCGAAAGATTTGCCACATCAAAGGAAGTCAATTTCATTTGACGAGAAGGTGGGAGATTTATCAGACTTGAAGCCAAAGACACCTGCTTGACACCAAATTCCTTTCTGAGAATATTAAGACAATTTTCGCTTGTCAAAGCTAAATTGCCTATTGGGCAGAAGAACGTAAGAGTTAGAAGAGACCAAAGTATAAGACCTCTCAAGCGGTTACTCCAACAAGAGAGGAATTCAGTACTCTTGGCTGAACCGATGTTCCCACTTTCTGATGGGAGTCAGATAGGTTCGAACAGAGCAGAAAGTAGTAGACACTTGCAGAGGTGGTTAAGGAAATGATCAAAGCTAAGTAAAAAACGTTAGGCATAAGCTTCCCCAACTATTACTACAACCACCCAAAAATATTTAGCTTTTTTAGAAAGCTTATTATTTTTTTTGTTTAGATTTAGTTGAGATGATTAGTTGAATTATTTGTCAGCTTTTCTTTGTAAGGCTAACATTGTGTTTAACATGGCCCAAGAATTTACTTAGAGTAAGGAAATAATTCTGGTGTTAATCACCGAGTAGGAATGTCACCTAGTATTTTGTCGGACAAATGGTTCTTTCTATAAAAGCACAAATTCATACACTATGTACTCAGTGTTTTTAAAAACAAGGCAAAGTAGAACGTAGCACAGGTAATGGATCCATGAAAGAATTTATGTAGTACGGAAGGTGTTTGTGTTTCAGAATTATGGTTTTCCAACCAATTGAAATTTTTATGAAAAAGTGTTCCTGTTAGGCACTGTTTCAGATATGGTAAATATTCAATCAAAATATTTCCAAAAGGAAACAAAGTTGTTTCAACTTACGAGGTCTGTATCGCGAATTTTGTGTTTTTTCAAAAATTATTTATTTATTCATGAATATCTATTTTGTCCCCTTCAAAGTAATCCCCATCATACACTTGTGCCAACGTTTTTTCCAATCCTCGAAGCACTTCAAAAAATCATTTTTTGTGATCTTGTTCAGCTCCTCTTTCGATGCCGTCTTTATCTCCTCAATCGTAGCGTAGCGTCGTCCTTTCATGGGCCTCTTCAGTTTCGGGAACAAGAAAAAGTCATAGGGGGCCAGGTCTTAGGAATACGGTAGCTGCGGCATCATTAGTGTGTTGTTTTTGGCCAAAAATTCGCGCACAAGTAACGATGTGTGAGCAGGGGCGTTATCATGGTGCAAAAGCCAATTTTTGTTCTTCCACAAATCCCGGCGTTTCTGGAGGATTGCTTTGCGCAAATTGCGCATAACTTGCAGGTAATATTCCTTATTGACCGTTCTACCCTGTGGCAAGAACTCATGATGCACCACGCCCCTGCAATCGAAGAAAACTGTAAGCAAAACCAAAAACACGCTCTTCGTCATTCACATCTTCTCGGCCCTCTGAAAACATTTTGTACCACCGATAAACGTTGCTTCGGTCCAAGGTAGCTTCACCATATGCCACAGTCAACATTCGGAATGCGTCCGCTCCTTAATTTTGTTTTTCACACAAAATTTGATACAGATTCTTTGATCCATTTTTTGGAATAGCCAAAAATCGAAGACGAGTCAAAACACGTCCAAGCAAAACAGCTGTCAGAAATTAATTGAACATTCAAAATGGCCGAACTTGTCGGCATAAGTGAGGGACATGAGTACCAACATAACGCCACAAAAAATCGAAAATCGAATTAACGTAACCCGCGGAAATTCAAAATTCGCGATACTTTTTGAACAGACCTCGTATTCTCTCTGAGTATCTGCTTAACTAACCTCAATAGTTCTTCAAATATTATGCTATCCATCCTTAAAGATTTCCGTAGCTTTCTGGATTTTCTTTGAGTTCTTCACTTAGTACTCGTTTTAAATCTTCTTCTACTCTCTTGTTTCTCGACCCAGGTCTTATTTATCACTTTCTTTCTGAAAGTAGCAACAATAAACCATATTATCCACTTTTAATAACTAACAGACTTTATACAGGGTGTACCTTAAGTGTTGTAGCAAACTTAGAAGGATGATTCTTCAGGTGATTTTAGGCAAAAGAGTTCTTGATTAACATGGGTGCAAAATTTAATTGTCTTCGAAATACAGGGTGTTTAAATTTCATTTGAAATTGCGTGTTTTTTCAATATTTCAAGAACAAGGTGAAATGTCGAAATAAGATTTCTACATGTTTGTTACTCTAAGATGTTTACTATTTTACGTAGTTTTGTGTTTGATATTTTTCTCAGAAGCGTAGAAACTGGGGAAGGAGACAGCTTATTACTCTAAAGGAGATTATTATGCCACTTTTTCAATTTTCGAAATCAACAATCGAGTGAGCGAAAAAGTCGCTTTCTCCGTTTTTCCGTAGAACGTGTTACTTTCTAGTAAAATTGAATTTTCCAAAATTTCTCAAATTCGACGGCCTATGGTAAGGTCACATGTTACTTCAAAAATAGAATGCAATTATTTGCATTGCTTTGCTTGACAGAATCAAGCCTACTTTATCAAATAACTCTTTTCCCTAAAGTACACCGTTTCCTAGATGCAGGATGTCAAAGTTTAATGAAAAACGAGAAATTGTAAATCAAACCTTTACAATTTTTCAGTGGTGTAGTAATTTTCTTTAGGGTACTAAACTAGCCCTGCCCCCAGTTTCCCCACCTCCGATAAGAATATTAAACACAAGACTACGTAAAATAATAGATACCGTAGAGTAACAAGCATGTGGAGAATTTTATTCCGATATCTCGCCTTGTTCTTTAAATATTAAAGGAAACACCAGATTTTAAATAAAACTTAAACACCCTATATCTCGGAAACGGTCGAATTTCTAACGCATGTTTATAGAAACTTTTCTGCCTAGAATCACTTAAAGATTCACCTCTCCAAGTTTGTTACAACAGTTAAGTGACACTCTGCATATCACAGAAAACGATTTTATAAAGTAGCGGTTTTCCAACTGTGAGTCGCACCCTTTTTGAGAGGTGCGTCGTATTTTGAGGTTCATTTGTTCGATCAGTAATTAGTTCATTTGGGTTTAATTCTGTGATTTCTAGTAATTCAATGTTAGAAAAAAAGATTTTGCATCCTGGTATAAAAAGTTTAGTTGTAAGGGAAGCAAATTTCAACGAGGAACCTAAAATTTTCCTTTCATTTCACAGCATCTCG
>VTPC01078947.1:0-10467 GCA_011009095.1 Ignelater luminosus | reverse complement strand
TGAGCTGCCTTTTAATGGTGGTACCTTCTGTCGCGACCTTGATAGAAAGTAGATCGAAAACCAATTTTTCGTGTAGGGCTTCTTCAGCTTGGAAGATTTTGCCGTCGATGTCGACGCCACACTGACTTAACAGGAGTATGGAAGGTTTCTTTATTTTGTATACTCCTTCTCCACACCTTGATCTTACCTTGATGGTGTCTAATAAAACCAGTATAATTTCTTTTGCATTTATTTGGGTAATGCTCGAATGGGAAGAGTATACTGGAACACCTGGGCACGAATTCTTTCCTGTTTTGATGAATTCTGCTAAGCAAGGTTGGTGTTTCCGTAGGTTAAATTGAAGGCAGTAATAAACGTCTTCGATCTCAGGGTATCTTTCTGTTCTTGTCCAATAGGTTTCTGTATTGAGTAATAAGAAAGGTGGTTCGGGGATAATTGTTAGTTTTTCGATACGATAGAATAAAGTAGGAAGTATTTGGATTTAGAAGATACAATTGGAGTGTGAATCTTAAATTTTTTTTTATTTAACACCTTTATTCAGGTATGACTACTACAATCTTAATATAATTAATTTATTAGTACAGATGAATTGTGTTTATATTAAACAAGACTTGTGTGGAAATACTAAACCAGTGCTTAATTGCCAATAGTATTCTTTACGTCTTTTATCTACATAATTCATGCGGTTTTGTTCGCTTCAGTCTTCTTCTTTCATTGGTTGTGTCCAATAATTGAATTGCTTCCACGTTTGGATGATTGAGAAGTCTAATCTCATGTTTATTGGCTCGTTCCTTGATGACTTCCTCTATCGTGGGTATATTGAGGTCGTTATGTATTTCGTTATTGGTTACGTATCGATACGCGTTGGTGATCATCCTCAAGAATTTGTTTTGACATTTTTGTATTATCTCTCGATTAGATTTATGTGCACAACCCCAAAGTTGTATCCCATACATCCATATCGGTTTGAATATAGATAGATAAATAGTTCTTTTACAATGAAGATTCATTTTAGAATAATGTCCAACCAGCCAATACATTTGTCGTTGTTTAATGCGAATTTGTTCAGCTTTTTTTCTTAGATGGTGTTTCCAGTTTAATCTTGAATCTAAATGAAGCCCAAGATATTTTGCTGATTCTGCTTGAGGGATTGGTACCTCGTTGAGATATGTTCTTAGACTGCAATTTCTTCGCCGCAGCGTATATGTGACGTGGACTGATTTCAGCTCGTTAAGCTTGATTTTCCAGTCTTTTGTCCATCTGTTGATTTTGTTCAGTGTGCGTTGAGTTTTCTCAACTGCTATTGTTTGTGATTCATTTACCGCCATGATTACGGTATCATCTGCAAAGGTTCCGGTGAATGTCTCATCTGATGTTGGAATATCAGCAGTATATAGCAGGTACAAAAGGGGTCCCAACACACTTTCCTGTGGTACGCCTGCTTTTATTGGATAAAATTTTGACTTGGCATTCTCGTGCATCACTCGAAATTGCCGATTAGCTAAGTATGATTCTAGCAATCTGCAGTAATTTTTGGGTAGCATTTTACTGATCTTGAGGATTAAACCTTTGTGCCACACTCTGTCATACGCCTGCGACACATCAAGGAATACTGCAGAGCAATCTTTCCCTTCTTCAAAAGCTCGTTCAATGACTTTGATGACTCGATGTACTTGATCGATAGCTGAGTGTTTATTTCGGAATCCGATCTGGAAGTCCGGGATGTTTATTAAAGGCTTAAGCCGCTTTAAAAATAGTTTTTCGAATAGTTTTGAGATTGTTGGAAGAAGTGAAATCGGTCTATACGATCCAACTTCCTCGTCTGGCTTATCTGGCTTTTTTAACATGATTATCTGTGCCATCTTGAAGCACTCAGGAACGTATTCCAAGCGTAAGCAGGCATTGAAGAGATATGTAAGCATGATAATGGCCTTCCTTGGCAGTTCTTTGAACACCCCAGGTGATATTTCGTCGATCCCTGGTGCCTTGACTGGATTGAGATTTTGATCTATTTCTTTTGCTATTTCTATTGGTGTGAACAATTTGAATGCTATTTCTGGTTGATAAGTTGGTATAGGTTGGATATCAGACTGTATTTCGTGTGGTTGGAATGTATTTGCTAGATGTTGCGCAAACAATTCAGCTTTTTCACTGTTTTTTCGTAGCCAGTTACCTTGAGTGTCTCTTATGGGAAGGACACGAGTAACGGGCCTTTTGTATCTTCTTGTCGCTTTCCACAATGAGTATTCTTTATCCACTTCCGGTCCGAGGTTATTTAAGTACTCGTCGAGGCAATTTTTCTTGTATGTATTAATCATTTCTCTGACTTGATTGCTTATTCTGTTGAATTCTGTTTTATCAGTAGGGTTTCGGGTAGTGTGCCATATCCTTCTGGCTCTCCTGCTTTCTTTAATTTGTTCCCTAATACTAGCAGGATATTTTATTTCACATACGGGAGTTTCTTTTGCTTCAGGGGTAGCTTTTCTTGCTGCTGTTTTGATATTCTCAATAAAATTCCTAGATTGCCATTCTAGGTCCTTTTTAGATTTCAAGTTTACTTTTAAATTGATTATCTCTTCCAGTTTATCTCTGAAGATGTCCCAATCTGTATACTTATTTGTGAGATTAGTTTTTCTTTTCTTTTTGATAATATTTGCATTGAGGCATAGAAGGACTGGGGTATGATCTGATGTTAGATCATCACTGCCTTCTACTTCAATATAATTTGATCCAATTCCCTTCGATATAAAGAAGTCTAATAGATCAGGTGTCTTTCTCACATCTGTAGGCCAGTAGGTCGGTCTGCGTGAGGAATGATGATCACAATTTAGTTGGTTAATAGCACTTAATAATTCTCTACCTTTTCCAGGTGATATTAATCTTGATCCCCATGCTGTATGTTTGATATTGTAGTCGCCACCGATAATAAATCTCGGACCGAGAGAATTAAAGATGTCGATGAAGTCATTTCTTGCTGGGGTATGTCCAGGTGGACAATATGCTGCAGCAATGTTAAGGTCAGCTCCATTTCGTTGGATTGTGATGACAGTCGCTTGAATGTAAGGTTCGCGAATGTGTTCTCGTTCATAATGTTGAATATTTTCTTTGATTATGATCGCGGTACCTCCTCTAGCCCGTCCACTTGGGTGGGTAGTCCAGTAGGAGTCATAGCCACGAATTTTGATAAAATTTTTGTTTGAAAAATGTGTCTCAGAAATGAGAGCCTATGTCTATATTGTTTGTTCGCAGATAGATTTCTAGTTCTTGGGCTCTTTGATTGAGCCCATTTGCATTCCACGTTATAATGCGCAGGAACGGATTATTCATGTTTGTTTCTGCTTGACTTGGTTTGGGGTATTTTGGTTATCTCCAAGTTTTCCACCCTCTTGGATAACTGACTAAAATTCTTTCTCATTTCAGTCTGAAATTCGGTGAGCATTTTCATCATGTCGCTGATGGTAGGCTCGTCACTTGCAGGTTTTTGTTTTTTTGCTTCAATTTGTTTGTTGTTGGACTTTTTGGTGGCATTAGCGTAGGTTCCAGAGGTTGAAGGCTTTACTGGTTCTTGTAGTTCCTTGTGTACCATGGTATGTGGCGTTACAGGCTTGTGTGGCTTGTTAGTTACTTGCTGCAACCGTTGTACCGCTGTAGTTTTTTTTGACTGCAGTTCTTTTCTTTTCTTTTGATACACTGCGCATCCTTTATAGTTGGCTGTGTGTCCTTTCTCATTGCAAAGTGCACATGTTGCTACACTATTACGTTGTTTCTTGCATTCTCTTGTATGGTGTTTACCAGCACACTTGACACATCTTGCTTCTCTGCTGCAGAAGCTTTTTGTGTGTCCAAGCTGCTGACAGTTAGTACATTGGGGAATACTTTTGTTTTTTTAGGCGGTTCTACGGTTATCTTGCAGTCGACAAGTTCTTTGATGTTATAGATTTCTTTGTTGTTTTCCTTTTGCACAAGATCGACATAAAACAATGGAAATACCTAAGTAGTTTTTTCTCCGCTTTTGTTTATAGACTTCTGCACGATAGGAGTGATGACAGCTACTTCATGACCTAAGGCATTTATGTCTTGCTTGATGTCATCATGCTTGGTTGACGCTGGTAGACCTCGGATCACTATTCTGTACCATTTGTCATTTTTAAGTTGATAGGTATGGAATTCTAACTTATTAAATGGGCTGTTAGTTGTTCCTTTGTTAGCTTCTTTTATTTCTAGGAGCCATTGTTTGACTTTTCGGTAATCAGTTTCGTCATCAACGGTTATGTTGATATCATTGTTAGACACAGCTTTAAAGTGTATTGGTTTTGCCACTACACTTTTTATTTGTGACCTGAATATATTGAAATCATTAATGTTGCTCACCTTGATGGGCGGTGGCAGTGGTATATTGCCTTTTTATTTCTTCCTTTTGGTGACTTCTGATTTCTTATCAGAGAGAGACGGTGTCATTTCGGACTTTTTCCTCTTTTCCTCTTTTTATCTTTCTTACTTTTTACTTCTCTCCATTGAGGGTTTATTTCATCCTCCAATTCTTCTTCGTCAGTAAAGTACTGTACTGCAGAGAGATCGTTTGTTTTGGATGATTCCTGTAGATTGTTTGACTGATCACGTTGAAATTGTGATCGGAGAGCTGCAATCTCAGTATTTAACTGTTGTAGTTGTTGATTTAATTGTTGATTAATCGTTCTTAATTCATTGTTTTGTAGCATAAGTGTGTTTGGATCAAAATAATTTACTGGGATTCCAGGCTGCATGCTGGTGTTTTGTGGGTTCATTTTATCGCGCGTTTATTGTTTGTATCACTTAAACGGTCACTGATCTCGTCACATACTCGTTATCATACAACGCAGAGAGCGGCGGACACGTCCGTACGCTTCGAAAGTCAAGCGAGTATAAATAAATAAATAAATAAGAGTTTTTTATCTTCTATGATTACCTGGGTTGAGAAGAGTGAATAATAATTGATAAATCTTTTAAGTATCGGCATGTGTCTAACTTTGTAGATTTTGTTTAATTTAACAATGATTAATCTAAGATGATCAGGTCTTATTATCAAACTATGCAAAACATTCATGGGTGCAAAAGACATAGCGGTCTCTAAATTATTGATTAAGTCGAATGAAGTTGCGTTAATAAATTTTCAATAGTATTTGGAAAAGGAAATGCTTGTTCTAGGTTAATAATTTTGTTAGTTTCTTTTCAAAGGTATTTTAGTTGATTTTGTAAGGCGTTTGGATTTTCCAGAAGTTTTTGAAAATTATTACTATAACTTTCAGAAATTTCTTTAAGCAGTGTGTTAAGAACATTATTTACTAATTATTATAGCCCCGGTTAGCATTATGCTAAATTTTTATTTAATATTTATTTAATTATTGTACATAAAATTATTCCGTTCCGAACTTTAAGCTGTAAGTATTTAATTCTCTCGTCTTCCATAAAGGTTATTCGCCTTTGTAAAGTCAGGAAATAAAGCGTTTGTCTCTTTCTCGCTCCCTCTACTGCGATTAAACAAAGTTCGAATACCTTAAAAATTAAATATGCCTCTATTTTTTTCTCTATTTCATTATTTTTGTATTCCAAGGATTTTGTTGTTGAACTATATGCAGTAGACGCATAAATTTTCGTTCTTTGACACTAAATGCAAATTAGATCTGCACGGTCATTCCAGTTCATGTCCGATGGAGTGAGTAACTTTCCCCATCTTTGCGTTTACCAATCAACGCAATAAGGTCGCCGTTCGGGCGTTATTGAGAGGAACCTACGTCACGCTTTGGTCTCTAGTTCCCGCCGTTTCTCGATCGAGAAGTGGGAAAAAAGAAAAAAAAGTCTGGCTTGAGCTCTCAAAAAGAAAGCTTGCGTTCCGTTCGTTATATCTCGATACCTGGAGATTCTTCCCTTTTTGGAAATAACAGAAGTCGCGAAATTCTCTAGTTTAGGATTGAATTATCGTGGTTACATCTTTAACATACACCGAACACAGTTCCTTGGCGTGCAAACGCGTTGCGTCCTCTAAGCATCAAGTATAAAGTTTTCCCCTGGTTTCAGGAAAACATATTGCAGTTTTCGTCGTTTATTTAATATCACAGTCTTGTGACTGGATAAGATAATCTGCAGAAGTTATTACCGTCACTATAATTATTGTAAGAACTTTCCGTACCGTTCCGTCAAGCATTTCGGAACGTATCTGTACTTGTTTCTTTGGGAATCCCCCAGTCGGCAGCTGTTTCATCCTATGTCGCTCCAGTGCGCAGAAGAGCCAACCACATCAGCTGTTAGTTAGTGAGTGTAAAAGCCAGGATAAAAGGAAAGTTTTGTGTTAGTGTTTATAAACAATTGCTTGTCCATGTTATTATCGCCGGACGAATTGGGATATATTATTAGCTATAAGTTCATGTTTAAGTTGTAACTATATTTTTAAAATTATCGAACGTTTGCCTGCGTTCTTGATACGAACCATTTATGCGTTTCGCCGTACGAGTGAGCTGCGAGATCCCCATGCACCTCACAAGAAGTTGTTACTATTTATTTAACTTAAAAATTCTAGGAAATTATTTTGCTGCCAGCGAAATCATAAAAATTTAATGAATAGCTTTTAAAGTTTAATAAAACCGGTTGAGCCCGTTATACCATATTTAACAACGGGCCAGCTGTTAGTTTGTCGTTTTGTTTACGTTTAATAATTTAATGTGAATTCATGTCAAACAAACGAATACTTGTAATGTATTTGTTAGATTGTGATATCTTTAGAACGCATTATATTATTGTTTAGAATATCATGTACCGAGTAATACGAAGATATAACAAAAGGGGCGCCCTCATAATATTTTTGAATTATTTGGATATAGGTCACTGTGTCATTGACCCTCCAGGTCGGTAACGTATATTTTCTGTATATATCATCGATTATTATTCTTCTTGTGTATGTTTATATATTTAACTGTATTCGTGTTTGTACCTGAAACTTGTTGTTTCCTGTTTATTTTGTGCCACTTTGGTTTCGCTGTTGCGAACTCGTATTTAAATGTTTGTGATAATTTCGTGTGTGAGTGTATGCTCGATTATAACTTTACTTGTTGTTTCTTTGTGTCAACACACGAAATTAGGTCTGCTACAGGGAACAAAAAGCTTTGGAAAACATCGTGGAGCTCTGCCTGCACATTGGAGTACGACGAAGTAAGTATTGTATTACCGATCAGCTGTCGCAGGTAGAACCTCATTTCTTTCTTCAGCACCGAAGGCCAGGTCAGCTAATCAGTCTTAGGGTTGGCTGGTCATTTATATAGGTCAAAGATTACTAACTGGCGCCCTCTCTGTTTAAACCCTTTCCGTTATCAATTTCTACTGAAGCCTCTCTTTACTAGGACGGGTCGAAAAAATATAATTTTCTAGTATCAAATTCTAATAGGGCTCAAAGGTTGCCTAATCCCTTACAGATTTATGGAAAAATAATTTAACAAATTATGCTATTGATCTTCAGTTCCCGAAAAGGGCCAAAAGTTGGAAAAAACACAAGAAAGTCAAAATTTTAACCTGTAAACTCAACGTATACACTTTCGAGTATCGAATTCTAATATAGCTCACAAATCGCGGAATAGCTTACTTATCAATGAAAAAATAATCAAAATAATCATACTATTGATCTTCAGTTCGCGCAAAGGGCCGCACGTTTGGGAAAATATAAAAAAAGTCAAAATTTTAGCTTTAAACTGGAAGTATACTGGTAATGTTTTTATGCTTTTAATAGTATCTAAATACTATGTTGTGGTTCTCTGATAATAAAAATACTATATTTAAAAGCTCTATTTGGGCAGCTCTTCGCTTTTCTCACCAATAAATTACTAAAACAACCCAGAACTCTCCACGTAGAGGTGGCCGCACTTCGAGTTCAGCCCACTCTTTTCCCAGCCATCCAACCGTATAGGACGTGGTTATTTACACTGTTTACAAATACAATAAACAAAAAAGATATTAAAAAATTTACAGTTTGGCCATTTTCAATTTATTTCATAACTTTAAAGTGCGTTTTTTGCTCAAGTTGGGGCATTTTAGATCCTGAAAGTAAGGGTGATCTAATAAATCCATCTCTGTTCTCTTGTTCACATAGAAAGAAATGATGAAGTACTCTCTGTTGGTATACTTTCCATGATTGGTGGGGAAGATAGTTTACATGTTGTCTAGTCTACCAATTCTGTGTAGTCTGAAGCTTCAAATTAGATTGAAGTCGTAAGAAATGTTTTTACAGATTTAACTTTTGATGGCTTACTTCTAGCTTTCAGTACTCTCCTAAAAGTTAATTCTCTTATGTGTAACCTTTCATCCTTTGACATAGCCAAAAGCATGTTTTCAGGATGATCGAAGAGAACGTTTCTTTCAATCACTGGATTGATCATTTTCAATTTTCTTCCAGTAAAAATCGTGAAGGCTGCACAAATTTAAAAATGTGTTTAGGTCCAGATTTCACTAAGTGGTTCCTATTGATTTCAAACCATATAGGACCATATGTTTTCACTATGTAGTTGACAAGTATTTTCAACTCACTAATGAAACGAATTTGGAAAATATACGGACATAAGATTCTGTTTGCAGTTGTCAACCACCGTGAATGGCTTATGGGCCCAGGGTCTTTCAGCGCAAAATGAGATGTACATACTCCTCTCTGAACTGTTTGAATAATCTCCAACAAGTATTGCTGGTCTTTGCTAAGATCAGATTTGGTGATTGTGATATCCTCAAAATCAATTTTTTCAAAGTTGACTACCGGGAGTTTTTCACAGTCTGATAATTGTTTGCCTATGTTACCGGAAAACGAAGATGGGCCTGCAGTCTCACCGTCGAGCTTTCACAACTGCCACACTTTCAACCTCTTGAAGTATTTTTCTAGCCTTTTGTTTTTGTCGTCTAAACTTGCTTGTGTCTATAACTAGTGACATGTCCCCTTCAGAACGTGTATGACACTAGAGGCAATAGCAGCAGTAGCTGTATCTGATACGTCAAATCTATCACTAACTGAGGCAGTAGCAGGCCACTTGATTCTTATTTGAGCTAAAGACACTACTTAGACATTCTTTTACTATTTTTTTCATGACTAATAGTACAAAACAGCAACGTTTCAGTATATGCATGTATTTTGAAATAAAGTAGTTTTATCTTTTGTTTTCAAAGTTTGGTCCCTATGCGCGAACTAAAGTCATCGCAGTATAATATTATTAATATTTAACTTTTAACTGCTATTAAGAAACCAAAGTATTTAAACTAAACATTTCATAATTGTTTAAAAATTCAGTAACTTATGCCATTTTCTTCAATATTCAAGATCAATAGTGTGATTTTTTTTAAATATCTTTGCATTAGTCAGTAAGCAATTAGGCAACTTTTGAGCCCTATTAGAATTCGAAACTCGAAAATTATATTTTTTGGACCCGGCCCATTCTCCAAATCACCGAGCAAGCCGTTTCATACGGCAATCTAAGTTATTGTATGCTACGTCACCTCTCGGGGTCACTAAAGCCCGTTTTACACGTAACAAGTGTATTTTGAGATTTGAGATTTTTCGAAATTTTGTCTTGATTTGTTCTTAAGGTTTCTAAAATATGTTGTTATGTGTTGTTCGTCGTCTGAATCTAGTGTTCCAAAGAGCTATTTTTCGATCTTCCTACACCGCTAATAAGACCTCTTTTAATTCTATGGTTATCAGTAAACGTATTTAATTTCTCAGAAACTGTTTTAATTAACGATAATGAATTTGAAATTTTGTTAGTTAGTAGAATGGAATGGTTAGATGGCTGTGTCTTATGGTGTTCCTTGTAGATTTGTTACTTCGTTTTCAATTTAAAAGAGGGATTCTTCAGGATGAGTGAGACTGATATAAAAATGTGTGTTTTGAGGGGATAAGTTTTGATTGACCAACGCGGACTGGAAGGATGGAGTTGTTGATTTTTCATATATTAAATCCCAGTACTAGGTCCAGGCTCAGCTTAACATAGTTAGTATGAGAAGCATTGTTGTTCCTACCTAAACCAATCCAATCCGTTGGGGATTTAAGGAATTTTTATGGTAGGTTTTTATTTTACTTTTAATCTTATTATTATCGATTAAAATAATGGGTTCATCTAGTTTTTCATAAGGGTTGTGCGTTTTTCTTTGGGATGCTATTACTTGCTTTGTACAGATTTTGAGTGATATTTACTTTAACTGTTATGCTTTTCTAGATATTTTTGTTAGTTGGTTTTTAAGCTCTGTGATAGTGTCTCGTTAATGATTTTTATATTTTCGGAATGATCTTGAACATATTGAGACACTTTAGCATGCTCGTCTAATTTTAATGGATTCCCATGATCTAATTTACCTCTAACTATTTGAAATGGGGTATAGTTTGTTGCGCTATGCACAGAGTTGTTATAGGAAAGGAGCGCATAATTCATAAGAGTTTCTATGCTTTCTTTAGGTTTTGAATTTTTT
>VTPC01078934.1:0-10709 GCA_011009095.1 Ignelater luminosus | reverse complement strand
AATTCGAACAGGCTGAACAAGCTGGAGAATTTGGAACTTGTTGCAATATTGGGAAGGTCCTGGGTTAAGTGTACTGATCCACATACTGAAAGTCTCAGTATCTCCTTTTCTCTTCTAAACAAATACGGCGGTCAAAAGGGACTATACGACATTAAATTACTTTCTGTGAAAAATGTCGTCTTCTTTAAACAAATTTAAACAGAACAAGCTGGAGTTTTGCATTATTAAACTACTTTCTATGGAAAAAATCGTGATGCCTAAGCAAATTTGAACAATTTTGGAACATTGTGGGGTATTGCTTAGACTATCGATTTAGTGACTTAATCAACATACGAAAAGTATCTTCTTCTCCCGAATAAACAAATATGCCATTCAGAAGGGCGTATGTAACATTGAATTACATTACATGTAAAAAAGAATCTCGTCTAAGCAAATTAGAACAAATTACAGACAAGTTGGGATTTGGTGCAGACTCGTACATTAGCTGTTTTGATCAACATACTGACAATTTCTAAATCTCTCCCTCTTTCGTAAAAAATTCGGCCACCTGATTAGATGCATTTACTTTCCACGGAAAAAATCGTCTCGTCTAAACAATTCGAACAAATTCCGAACAAGCAGAACGTTTGCAAAAGTCTTTGGAAAGGTGTCCTGGTCATCATACCAAAAATCTTCAGATCTACCCGTCTTACGTAAAAATATGATAGAACGAATTACGTGACATTACATTACTCGCGAAAGAAGCTCTGATGATCATCGTCCAACGATTTCTGAAAATTTACTTTACAAGATGAAAGATAAAGCCAAGAATAAAATCAAAGAACTGTATGGAAAGAATGGATAGAGGCGAGGTATCTACAACAAGAGCTCGTAAATCAGTAATAAGCAAAATGAAAGCTGAGTTGGGAAAGAATATTGATAAATTAGAAAGATTAATCTGCAAACAAAATAGCGATGCAGAAATGGAAGAAAAAGTAAAAGAATTAAAAGAAGATTCAGTCGGACAATAGGGCAGGAAAGAAGTAAAAGTATTACAAAACAAGATAAAAAAACTGCAAAAACAACAAGAAAAAAACGACAAAACGGAAGTGTTGCGATAGGAAGTAGAAGCGTTCTGTTTTATAGTGGGGTTGCAGTAGCAGAGAGAGCTAAGGCAAAAATAAGTCTTTTAATCAGGAAAGAATATATTAGCTGGTTAAGGAGCTGGGATTACACTTCAGAAAAAATATTGAAGGTGCAGGTCGAAAGAGTAAAGGATATACACAATAGTAATATGCTACGGGTCTATTGAAAGTGAAAACAACGCAAGAAAAACAGTAGGTGATAGAGCGAAGCGATTGAAATAAAAGTTAAAAGAACGAGAATACTATAGAAAATATACATAGATAAAAAAATCATTGAGTCTTGCGAAACACATAAACAACAAAGAAAAAAAATTAAAATCCTGATAAATTCAGCCAAAAAAACCGCGCTGGAGAAAATTTGAGAAATCAACTTAAAAGAACAATAAAACAAACATAAAACTACTTTACAAAATTTTCAAAAGTCTCAAAATCAGTAAGGAGATCAACTTAACATAAATTGAAAATAGATATAAAAAAATACTGACCAGCAACCAGGAAATTTTAGAAAGGTAAAACAAATACTTTTAAGAATTACCATACCTATGAATAGAGCGACATGAGGCATTACTCGAAACAAGTCAGGAAGAAAAACATAATAATATAACAGAAGACTCTGCGAATGGTGATATAACAAATAAAAAAGTGGTAATAATAATTAAAAAAATACATCAGGTAAAGTTGTGGGATGCGATGAAATTGCTCTAGAAATGATCAAGTAAGATAAAGTTTAAAACAATATCAGAAGAAGAAACTCAAAACCGGTAACCAAAAGATTGCAAAAAATGAGCGTATTTGAAAGCGCAATTGGAAAAGCCAACGTAAGCAAATAGAAGGATAGGAGAGATGTGCTATGGATAACTGAAAGCTCAAGGTTCCAAATAGATACGGCCAGAAAAGCACAGAAACTGATTAAAATTGCAAAATGTCTTCGTAAATTAATAAGATGATATAAAAAGCTGAAGTTTCATTTATTGGATGTAGCCGTTATAGCTCTCCATCTGTCATCTACAAGAAACATCACTTTTCAAGGATCAGTCTTCTAGAGCTTTGCAACAAACTGATTAGCAGATTACTAAAAATGAAGCCAGATGTGAAAAATGGAGAAAGTCCTCCATTTCTTGAAAAACATTCCTGTACCAGATGGATACAAACCTAAGAGCAATTTCCTCCACTGTAGATGATGGTCCAAAAATGTCAAAAGAACTAGACGTCTTGGAGATGTAACAATTTTCTTAGTAATCCAACTTTATGTGCAGGAAAGTGCTTCGACAATTTTTATAATGAATAAGCTAACCATGACTGCATTTTGAGACGTGTCCCATTGAACAAAAAACAGTTGCCATGTTTTCTGCTGAAGATTTTATAAACAAGGGTTAGTGACAATTCCCAGAATATTTTGAAAATATGTCAATCCATTACATTAACACAAACCTGTTCTGCTTCAAACCTACTTAGCAAAAAAAAGTGCCCGCGAATGCGTTAACTTACTTTACATAAAGAAAGTCGTGTCGTTTAAACAAATTATGAAGAAACTGGAATGTTGCACAAACCCTGTTGTTCTTGTTTAATCAACATACAAAAAGTCCTCCAGAATCTTCCTCTTGCGCAAACAGATATGACGGTCACAAGGGCCTATATGACACTAAAGAATTTTTTATGGAAAAAAACCGTCTCGGCTAGAAATTTCAAGGTTAGATTTATACGTTTGGAATACTGGATCAGTAAATGTATTTTTACAAAAACTAATTCAAATGTAAAACAATGTCGTCAAGATTGCATGGCAACACGGCCAAGAAAGCCCAAGGCCGGGAGGAGGTGTGAAGGTAAGTGAAGAGGAGACTCAGATATGCCTAATCCTAATCTTTCTCTTGGTAATTGTGTGATTTCTTGTAGTGGTGGATGTAAAATTATTGTAAAATGGACGTATGTGTTTTGTGTGGTGGTTCACTTGAGACTAGAAATGTAGTGACAGTGAGTAGAGGAAATCTAAAAAATTAGTTCAGGTAACTTAAATCGTCTCTGTCTGCAGGCTCGATGCAAAACAACACATGCGCTCTTGAAAATGTGGAATACCTGCACGTTTTATACTTAAACATTTTGGTTTTAAAGATGAACTAAAGTCGCCAAAACATTATCAACGTTCTATATTGTAAATTGGCGTTGTAAGTTTTACTGAAAGACTAAGTTCCTATTCCATGAGTGGTGAAAATAATTGGAGAAATAATTTTTTTAGTTCTAGTTGCACTAACTGATGCTGATGTGCTGACGCTCTTCTTTTACATTGGCTCTTTGGGGACCTTGTGGGTGATTTTCAGTTCTTATCCAGAAATTTCTAGTTGTTTTTTCAAAACTTTCAGTTATCATTAGAAATATTTGAAACTTCCAATTGCTATTTCCACCTATTTACGAATGCCCCTATGGGCCAACGTAAATTTTCTTTATTGGAAATTTCCAGATAAGAAGTAATAATTTCCAAAATGATAATAATTGGAAATTCCTAGGTAACAACCGGGAATTACCTACGCAAGCCCTGTAGGGCCAATGTAAATTTCCTTTTAACTGGAAATTTCCAGATGCGAAATGGGTGATTTTCAGTTTTAATCTAGGAACTTCTAGTTGTTATCTAAAAAATTCCAGTTGCCATTTAGAAATTTCCTGTTAAAAAATATTGGACATTTCCAGTTGTTACTTTTATCTATCATCTAGAGATTTCCAGTTGTCATTTGAAGATTTTCAGTTATCATCTGGACATTCTCGGTTAAAATAAAATTTACATTGGCCCTTTGGGCTTTAGCGGGTGACTTCCAGGTGTTATCCGAATACTTCTAGTTCTTTTCTGGAAGCTTTTAGTTATTATTTGGAAACTTCCTACAAGAGATTATTAAAAATTTACTTGGAATTTTCATTTATCTACAAAAGCCCCAAAGGTCCAATGTAAAACTTTTCTAACTGAGACTTTTCACATAAGCATTAGAAATTTCTAATTGAAAACTCTGAAGGTCCAATGCAGAATTTCTTTTAACTAGGAATTTCCAGACGACAACTCGAAATTCCCAAATAAAAACTCAAAACTTCTAGTTTTCATTTTTCCTGGCTTGAAGCTAGGAATTTCCAGGTAACAGCTAGAAGTAATAATAATAATAATAATAACATGTCCTTATTCGGATAATAATAATAAAATAATGCAATACATAAAATTATACAACGTAATCCTAAAGACAGAATTCAGACACTCACAAGGTCCTTGTTAGTGATGGGTAAGATACAATAATATTTTATCTAGATACATATATAGATAAACAAATTTTTATTGTATCTAGTAACAAATACAAGATACATTTTCATAATTATATCTAGATTCAGATCCAAGATATAATTATAGTATCTAGATTATACCCATCACTGATCCTTGTCTGTTCTTCTACTCAACGAATTTCTTGTTTGCAGATAAGAACTAAAAATCTCCAAATGAAAACTGGAAATTTCCAGATAATAGTTAAAATTTCCAGATGACAACTGGATTTACGAATTTATCAAAAGCCCTGAAGGGACAATGAAACATTTTTTTACTGACAATTTCCAGATGTTAACTGGAAAATTGCAATTGCTGTTTGGAATTTTATATTTGGACTGGTCATTCGAAGCTTTCGTAAGTGCCTTCCAGTTGTTATCTGAAAACTTCTAGTTATTTTGTGAAAGCTTGTCGTTATCATTTGGACAATTGTCATTTCCATTTATCTACGAAAGCACCGAAAGGCCATTGTAACTTTTCTAACTAGAAATTTCCAGATGTGAAAATTTCTAATCGATAACTAGGAATTTCCAGGTAACAACTGGAAATTACTTTCCCGAAGGGCCAATGTAGATCTTCTTTTAACTAGAAATTTCCAGGTGACAAATGAATATTTCCCGATGACAACTCGAAGTTTCCAAATGAAAACTAAAAGTTTCTATTTTTTCTTTTTACTGCCTTGGAACTGGAAGTTTTTAAGTAACAACTAGGAGTTTTCAGATAACATATAAATCTCCAGATGGGAACTGGATATCTCCAGATGATAAGTTGATTCTTCCAGATGACAAATGGTTTTACGAAATTTACAAAAGCCCTGAAGGGAGATCTCTAGATAACAAGTGGAAATTTGCACTTGGTAACTGGAAATTTCCAAATGACAACTGGAAATTTGCAATTGCCATTTGGAAATTCCAGGGAAAAAAATGTGAGAATTTCTAGTTTTCAGTTGGAAGTATTTGGTGTCATCTGGAGATTTCGAGTTACAAAAGATTTGTTTTGGTCTTAAATGTCTTTCGTAGAAATTTCCAAATTGCAACTGCAAAGTTTCAAACGATAACTCGAAATCTTTAGTTGCCATATAGAAATTCCAATTGTTGTCTGGAAATTCCCTGTTTTTATCTGATAACTTCAGGCGGTTACCTGGAAGAATCTTTCAGTTACCACTTTGGAAAGTTTCTAATAGAAATTATTGGAAATTCCAGTTTTATCAGGAAATGTCCAGTTATCAGTTGGGAATTTCCAGTTGTCATGTGGAAAATTTCAAGGAATAGATAATTTCGTAGGGGCTCATTTTTTCCAAACCATTTTTCTTAATTTATTTTTTGCACTCCAGTTTTTTCCAATAATATATTTTTCCACTAACAATTTTTACAGCTAATGTCTTTTTTCAACAAAATGAAAATCAATAGGTTAGGTTAGTCAATATTGGAAAAATGTTTTGAAAAAAAAGCTTATGGAAAAAAGCCATTTGAAAAGACAACTATTGGAAAAAAACCATTGGAAAATGTGGATTGGAAAAAGTCAGAAAATTGTTATTGGCCCTTTGGGATTTTTTGTAGTTATTTACTGTTGTTATTTGAAAACCTCTAGTTGTTCTCTGAAAACTTCCAGTTAAAATTGGGAAACTTCCTACTAAAAAATATTGATAATCTTCAATTGTCATTTCCACCTATCTGCGAAAACCCCGAAGGGCAAATGTAAAACGTTTTCAACTGGAAATTTCAAAGTTTTGAGTTTTTCATTGACTCTTTAGGACTTTCGTAGACTTGCTCGTGAAAACTGTGGTAGAATTTTCTTAAATGTGGAAAATATGCAGAAAGATCTAATTTAATTTTCATTTACCTCCCATCACATCGTGTGAAGTATTCAACAGAAGACATCATTTTACAACCGAAAACGTTGAAAAATACTTTATGTAATTTTACCAGATGTTATTAATCATTTGAGGTGGTAATTGGGCTATTGCCACATTCTGTTGCGAGATTTTGTTACAACGTTTTGGAAGCTGACTGCTTTTTTTTTCAGTACATCTTTGTAGGAAAAGGAAATTAAAAATGCAAAATAACAAACCAAACCGCCCTTCTCAGAGCGAACGTCTGAGGACGGAAGCAGAGTCAGCATCGGAAACGTCGCGACAAAATACCGCACTAGCCCAATAGCCTCAAATGAGAATCCACACTCATTAACTTTTAGACAGCGCAATTAATTATCGTTTAAGTTAATTGTTATTTTAGCAATATCAAGTATAAAAGATATACAGATTATGTAAAATGATTTGTATTATGCATAATCTTCAAAAATAGAAAATTAGTAAGCTTAAGTTTACATACTTTATCGGGAATATTTTAAATTTTTTGAAGGTATTTGCATATCTAAAATTTGACAATTTTTAGTGCATATAAATCCGGTCTTTAGACATCACTTCACTTATTATCAATACGGAATTCTATCCACCTCCAAACAAAATGTGCGATGATATTAATAAAGAGTTTGTTGTATTTCATAGAGCAATTAATTTTATAAAACAAAAAAGAGAACAATAAGCCACGCTATATGACTGCTGTGCATCCAGGATCTTTTACGTCACCGTTATTAGCCGGTCTGTCTGTATTCATTTATAGAAGGTACAGAAACGATTATTAGATATTTCAGCTTGAAATGAAGTTCGTTCTGTGCATCATTCTAAATTACCTCAGTCAGGTCTTTTGCTACAGTATGATACAGGCAAAGCAGGCATCGATACAATTGATGGGCACACTTCATATTATGAATGTTATAAAAACAATAATTACAAAAGGTGCAATAACTGGTAAAGAACCAATAACGAAATATCAAATAATTTCTCGTGCAGAAGAATTGGCTGCTATAGCACATTACCACTTGAAATATATGAAAATTTTGGTATGTGTGGATTAAGGAAAATTGAAGTAAAAATGTAAATTACTAAGAAATATCAACTGAGTCAATTCTTAATACAGTTGACTTACTGTGGATGTTTAGGAAGTCGAAAGCTATCTCCAATTTTCAGACTGGAACGATTTCATTCAGTGTCTTACGAAAAATTTACATTTTTCAATGTCTCGCATTATGTTTTTTAATGTCAACACAATTTACACAACATTAAAGTGTACTTTACAGAATGCTAAGAAGCATAAGCATAAAACATTTTAATCTGCCACTACAAATAAAAGCATGTGAAATAGTGGCTGGTCAAAAATGATCGTAAGACTTGGAGGTTTTCATATGCTTCTATCATTTCTGGGATGTATCGGTAATATTACGGCAAGAAGTGAGATGAAGGAAGCGCTGATCATGTATGCTCCGAACTCCATTGACAAAATGTTAAATGATCATGCATTTGGCAGATCTATTAGAGGTCACACACTACTCCGTTTAGAATTTGGAATAGATACGTACACCAGGGTGGGCCGAATAAACAAAAATTCTTTTTTGCAAGTCGTAATAGCGCGGCAAAGTTGCGAATTGGAGAGACTAAAAAGGGTTAAAAGAAGAAATAAAATCGGTTTATATCTTCCGGTCCCGCATTGCCTTCAAAGTTAATGAAATTTTGAAAAAAATTACGAATAAAGGTAAATCATAGTTCAAGGAAAAAATTTCCACTACAAGGTCTCTATTTGGATGGGAGGAAGGACGACACGTTAGTAGTAGATTAAGTTCATTTGAAAAGGCTCCGTAGAGTAAAGGCATTACTCGCTAATTCAATAACCTGGTTCAGTCTACATCGGCCATGTTACTCCAATTCCTGGAAGTTCTGATTATATTGTCGCTTCTATTATTTCTTATCTGTCTGGTCGGAGTATTTCTCTTGAAAAATTAATTGTCATAGGATGCGGTCGCACTGAGTTAATATAGGCTGGAAAAACGGTCTGATTTGCCAAATCAAAATACGTTTGGGAAAACCGTTATAATGGGCAGTTTGTCTTCTCCATATTAATGAACTGCCATTCCGGCATCTGTTTCAATACCTAGACGGTAAACCAAGGAGTCCAAAGTCTTTGAGAGAGCCAATCGGTAAAAAACTAAGTGACTGCGAAAAACATCCAGTGATTCGCTTCAAGAGTATTGGCTGTCAGATCTCCACAATAGACAGCAGTAGACTAAGTAAAAATCAGCAGTATCTATTCGATATTTTCATGGCAATAAAGTCAGGAAACTGTAAAGAGGATTTGGTTGTACGAGATCCTGGTCTCTTGTCATATTCGAGGTGGTTGACAACAGCTAATCGAACTCTCAGATTGTACTTAAGTGAAGAAAGTCCCATGCCTGAACTTCAAGACATAGTTGTATTTATTCTGAAGTCATACATGCCAATGTGGTTTAGTTTAAAAACAAGTAAATACTTTGCAGACGGACCAAAACTTGTGTACCAATCAATACAATCTTTAAGGTACCTGCCTAAAGATTTACGTAATATTGTCGACCCTGTAATAGAACGAAATGGCTTTTTTGCTCATCCAGAACATTTAATGTTAGCCATGACACAAGATAATACAAAACACATAATAGAGCTCGGACTTTGACGAACTCTAAAGGCGAGACAGTTAGATCAAAAGAGAACAACTATCGGAACATTCATGCCGCCAAAACTCAATTTCAAGGCTCAACACTACTCGGAAATAATTGACTGGATGAACTGTGATTTATCTTCTCTCCAATTATTAAAACATATCAGTGACGATTCATTTAAATCACATATTTAAAGTGACTCAGTTCCTAATTGGGATATAACAATCAAGACATTCCCAGTTCACACACAGGCAGTTGAAAGATCCCTGAAACTCGTGACAGAAGCCTCAGGAAACGCAGAGCTGAGTCTAGGGATAGTTTTATCAGAACGACTTCGCTGTCAAGGTCAACATGCCTAACTTTGCCCATAAATCAAATTTCAAAGTACTTTCAGCTAAGAATGAGTAAAAACGGAGATGCTCAATTGTTCAAAGTGAGTTTCTTGGACTTACGACTCTTCACACAAAAACCTACTGTTTTCAATAAAAAAATCTGTTTATAAATATTACTAATAATTTGTTTTTAAACATTTAACCTTGTATTCAATAAAGAAAACCAAAGAAAAAACATGTAAGTTGTTAGTATTTTTTTTCTTGAATTATGATCTACCTTTATTTCTAATTTTGTTTCGAAATTTCATTAGCTTTGAAGGCAATACGCGACCGCAAGATGTTGACAGATTCAAGTAGTATTTAAATATTATTTTCTGTGGTTCTAATACATAAGAATTTGAGCTATTACATTCGGGAAGAAGCTAATTTAAAAATGTTAAAGATTATCGAAAAAATAATTTTTCCAAATTTCGGCAAACTTTAGAGCACATGCGCGACCGGAAGATATAAACCGATTTTATTTCTTCTTTTACCCCTTTTTAGTCTCCCCAATTCGCAACTTTTCCGCGGTATTACGACTTGCAAAAAAAAAGTTTTGTTTTTTCTGCCGACCCTAACGTACAGATGGATAACAATTCAAATATTTTTTTCATCGGTTACGTTGTAGATTTTATCGTATGAGAATGTTGAACAATCACGTCACATTGAATTTTACGATAAACTAATTGAATTAAAAGCTTGTGGTCTCACAGCCCAATTGTAAATGGAATATCTTGATATGGTATCAATAGCACAAAATTGTATGCGCTCAGAAACATTGGATTATTAGAGTAACCATCAAAATATACTTGCATATCTTCATTCTTTGGGACATTCTTTCTACGTAAAGTCCACGCATTTATATCTTACAAGACGTTTGAATTGGAAAATAATATGGATCCATAGACTTTTAAAAATTCACTGATGGATTTTTTGCAATAAAACAAACAGATTCATTCAACAGCGGTACATGGACCAATATGATAATCAAACAAACTCTTATGAAATCAATGAAGTCCAAGTTGGACTGCATATAATTGTAAAAACTGGATTATCTTTATCTTAGACCTAAACGTAACTAAGCTTTGCTCCTACTGTGTTTCTGATTAAATTACCTTTTGTTTTGTTTATTTTCTAATTAATTAGTTGTTGTAAAAGGATTTTAACTATTAATTAATAAACTTCTAAAATCTATCTGCGGTAACAAGGCTTTCAATTTGAAGTTTTGCTAGTTTCGTAATAGATCCGTCATTACTCAACAGAATAAGTATAAGTGCTCAATAAAAATAATATCAGAACACTTCTACAAGTGGCAATGGAAAGCTTTTTGAAGACTGTCAAATCTAAAGAGACAGTTACCACAATGAAAGAAAGGAACAATGTCTATAAAAATAA
>VTPC01078900.1:0-11133 GCA_011009095.1 Ignelater luminosus | reverse complement strand
GTTGTTGTTGTACAGTAACTTTCATGTGTTCATCAAAGTTGACTACTACTGAGAATGTTGGTCCAAAATTTCTCTTCGTATACGACATATACTGTTGACAAATATTGGAAAAAGTTGTTTCAGCTTCCCATTTCAGGCGGTTGAGGAGGAACCCACCATCAAAGATGTTGAAACTTGTAGTAAAGTCTACTGCCATGTGTGTGTTAGGTAGAAGGCCATAAAGAGCAGATTTTCCCGTTTTTCTCATTCCATCTATGGAAGAGTGAAAGTGGGAATGGAGATAGCTCGTATTACAAAAGAGACTTCAAGTCGTCATCGTTTTTCTTTCAAATCGCAATTCTTTGGAATAAAAGGAGTGGCTCGATGACCAAAGCTTCACCGTGCACTTTCTCTGAATTGTTCATAGCTGCTATGCGTTTTGCCTTGTTCTTCCGTGGTATCAGCAAAATTGTTACCAAATCCTTTTGCCATAAGTTCTTTACCGATTTTTAGGGCTTAATGACAATTTATTGTGGAATCACTTACAATACCTGTGAATAGGGATATCAACAAGGTATAAATAAACAGATTTGACGTACTGAGAATGGCCACATGCATAAAAGAAAGGTACACATGTTAGAGGCTTTCCCAGGCTCCTGAACGTTTGGCTGCTATCAAGTTCTTTATTATTGTCACCATGTGATAATATTGCACCCACAGTGCAGAAGCAGGACCATTCTTTTCCAATCTTTCCAGTTTGTTAGCTATTTTCAACTCCGGGCTAATCATGCTCTAATTTCTTTCAATTGTTACATAGCTTAATATCTCTTTATGAAAATCTGATATCAAGTAGCCTGCACTATTTTTCTCCTCTTCTGTAATGTCACAGTTGTTCAAAATTATGGAAGTCAAAACACAGTGAATGAGCAAATGTGCACGAACCGCTCTGCTGAAAGCATGGCCTCCCATAATCTTTTTGACTGAGTTGGAGGTAAAAATTAGGCATAGCAATTCCTGAAGGCCACATCCTGACATAAAGTAGCCTACACACCCAAACAACGACATTCACATATGGAAACCACCTAGTCGTATCTCTACGTTTTTCATTCTCATTTCTCTTGTCTTGAAGAAAAGCGGCTGGTCAAAGGTCACAAAACATGTCTTTAGTCGTAATTGCTGACAATTTCAATACGGTTCTTGGTTTCCCAAATCGCCCTTGACACCTACCACTGCATGTATTTGTTGATTTTTATGAGGGACCCACTGTGAAACATTTACGAAGTCAAAGTCATAAACGCACTATATCTTTCGGAACACTATATCCTGCCTTACCTCCTTTAACAATTCTAACTTGATAATTAAACTTTATATTGAATTATTAGTATTATTAATACAACATTTTTATATGTTATTAGCCTAGTATCAAGATTTTCTGTAAAAATAAAAATATTCACCCGAAACTTCGATTTTCAACATTATTTTTATACATTTCCCCCACCATAACTCCTAAACTATCAATTCTACGAAAAACATGCATAGGACTTTTCTTGTAGGAAAGCTTGTTTACGTTAAGTTTGTATAGAGAGTACTTTTACCGTAAGTTAATAGATTCCGAGATATTTGAGAAAAACTGAGAAAAATACACTTTAAACGGCTCCCCACCACCGGGGATTTTTGATATGTGTATCAGGACACCTCAGGGAACAACTATGTCAAATTTCAAGAGTACATGATTCATTTCCGAACTTTGCTTTTTTTTTGTCTAAATTGCCAGACCTATAGAATAAGGGAAACGGGTGCGCCCGACTGCAGCGATCACTGATCGTCGTCATCTTTGTTTGGAGATGGACGAGCTACGTTCTCCATTAACATTTCAAATAGTACTAAATACTGACAGGGATCGGGCCATACAACGCGTCCAATCCGATGGCCTCAGGGACTTTGCCTTGACTAATAACCTTTATTAAATATTTTGTATACGAAAATATGTCTTTCCTTGGGTTACCTTTGGTATGTCGAAATTGGGCTTCGCCTTCCATCAAAAGTATTAACTAAGAACTTGGACCGGTCTGCTCCATGATGATGTCTTACACTTTGAGTACTCTTGTCGTAAAATCCTGAGTGAATTGAGTCACGTCGTGATTTTATCAAGATTTCCACCAACGTATGTCAAAGGAAAGATGTGCTGCTTATGCAATGGGGTTAAGAGAAATTACAAATATGTGTTGTGATGATGATGTTCTCTAACTGTTAGTTGCAAAGGTGCTTACATTCAGCAGTCTGGGTAGAATCAATCGAAGATGATACCATGATCGAATAAAACCAAACCGGATTTTAATGGAGTAGGTTTAGAAGGGAAACCACTTGAGAAGGAAAGCGCGCCAGGAGCTCCATCTTTTGGGTGGTGTGGAAACAAGCTCAAACTATAAATGAACGCTTGTGAAAAAAATGTAAAAATTAATGAAAATTATTTATAAAAAAGGCGTGCTATTGATATGAATTTACCGAAAACTTTTTTCCATTTAAATGCCCCGTACAACTTTTTATTTTACGATGGTAATACAAAATAAGAAGGTATTTTGAATGCTACAGTTGTTGCGTAAAATAATCTTAATATCACGTCCACTTGTTCGAGAAATTTGTTTTTGAAAAAGATATAAACAAGTCTTGTCAGAAATCTTCTAATAAAAATGAAAGAGAACAAATTAAATTCTAAGTGGTGGGAAGACTTCGTGGCAGCTTGCTAATTGGTAAGTGCAGAACTTAAGATAACTTTATTGTTTATGTAAATAAGCTTATCGAACTTAAATCCATTTTATTGTAAATAAGAAACTTCTAGTTTTGTTTGGATAAATCATATCATTTCCAAGTAATGAACACAATAAAACTATTAATGGCTACACAACTCTATTACAATGGCTGCCTTGTATAATAATTATAAACAAGAACTTCAAAAGTTTGAAAACTCATTTCGTCTCCATCATGAACAATATACAATCCCCATTTACGGTCATCTGCAATGATCTTTCCTACAGTTGTTTCTAACTTGTAAAACATTCGTCCAATGTAAGTTGGATTATTACGATCAGAGCCACCTATTACTAACCGACCATCTGATATATATGCTACTGAATCGCTTGTAGTTTGTACCCAAATAAATCTTTCTGGTTGCATTGTGCACAGCACCTAATAAAACACACAATACAGTTTGATGTTATTTAACATGAATAATAATCGAATTGAATACTTTTATTTGTCTTTCTATTGCATGTTCTCTGTTTCCAAAAGGATAATAACCTTTCCCACCTGTGTGATATAACTTGACAGTTACTAAATAATCAGCGTGTATAGTTTGTCCAATGAATATAGGTCTTCCGTTATGGTCTAGACCGGCTTGGTAGGCATCATCTGGTATCAGTCCTGCATAATCTTTCCAATAATAACCTAAAATTCGGAAAACTTATTTAGTATCGATTTAAATTAATAGTTCCCGAAATGATTTTACCTTCTGGTTTTCTCTGACAATTAATGAATGTGATGAATATAAGTAAAGGCAGCATTTGGTACGGCAGCATATTGTTAATTCAGTAAGTTTGTACTTAACAAGCTAATAAGATTTGTTTATTGCTTAGTAGTAACTGTTCTTATATAAACATTTAATTATTAATATTTTTCTTGTTAAATCTACTCATCGATTGTTTATTCATGTTCTGCAATTCTTTGTTTAGCTACCTGAACTTGTAGTGTTTGTTTTTTTCTTTACTGACTACTCTGAACAAATGACTCTATACCTACCAATAATAGTTTACAATGACAAATCAAGATTCCAGTTAAGACTTTTAAAGTCTTCTGACTTTTATCACTTTTAGTCAAGTCCACCGTATAGTCTTTAGCCTGTCAACAGTTTCTGCTTCTTCTAAACTTGCTTGTTTGTCATATCAGACAGATCTTCATGAAAGACAGGGGAAGAGAATCATGTCGGATTTTAATTAGGTTTGAACTTCACTTGATCCTATATTTTAATTATCTTTTAAGTGGACAAGGGGAGCTTTTCGCCACCTTATACTTATCGATTCGTGAGCTGAAACCTAGCCATTTTATGAGCTTTATTAATCTTCCTTCTTTTGATACAAAGGCAATGATTTGAGTCTTAAAGGAGTTAAAGGAGAGACCATTATCATCTATGAACGAATCTACCTTTCACTCTTCCTATAACGTGCATTCCAAGTAATAGTTATTTTATTTGTGTTACAAGCACAGAAAGTGATACTTTCTTTCACGCTAAATTACACTCAGCACAAAAAACCAATAATAAAATAATGTCTCAATGTGCAAGCTTCCATTTGTTCGGTAAGTATGTAATGTTGGATGATAGGGGTACACATTTCATTGCGGATTTTTTAAAGAATCGTATTTATTAGGGATTGATGTTAATAATAAAAGCAAGAAATTATATTTACAAACCTAAAACTGTTCTGTTTTCATTATAAGTAAGAATCTCGAAACTCTTAATATTAGTTTCTCTACCTTCAAACGGAATGTATAAACCTAAATTATCAATTTTAGCAGCGACAATTCTTCCTATCCATGCTTCCTGATTATGGAAAGTTCGTCCTATGTATAACTGATGTCCAGGTTCGAATCCACCATTTAATATATGGCGACCAGTTAAAAGATGCATTGTATCGTGTGTTGTTGTGATCCACTCGAATTTTTGAGCATTGAGGGTGCATAATATCTGATGTAAAATTTATAGCAAATAATAATTATTATTATATTGACGATTTAAATAGTTTTTTTAGATACCTTCACATCTCTAGTGCTAGAATATTCTGACCCGTAATAGCTATAAAAGGCTCGTTTATCATTTTGATAGATTTTTGCAGTTAGTAGATTTTTTCCATGCAGAATTTGTCCTACGTGAATGGGTCTTCCATATATGTCGTGCCCCCCTATGAAAGCATCATCTGGAATCGTTCCGTAATAGTCTCGCCAATAATAACCTGAAGTTATTGCAGCAATATTTTTCATTTGCATAATTATAAAATGTTAAAAAACCTTAAGTACCATCTGTGCTTAAACACGTGGCGAGAACACATAACTTAAGTAGACATATTATAATTGGTAACATGTTGCTCAGACATAAAATTAATAAGTGAACTAATTTATTGAACAATAGCTAATAGCTAATGTTAAATAAAACGTCTCTAATGAATTCGTTTATTATTATTAAAAATAAACAATGAGTACACTCCATTAACCAATTTACAAGATTCTGCAGATATGGCAAGCTTAAGAATACAAATTAGAATAAATATTCAATAAAAATAGCTTCTACAGAAATAACTAAATCTACCTATAAATTAAATAGACTTATGCCGATGGTCAGTAGATTTATATCTATTATCACGTTGAGGTATTTGTAAATCTTGATTATAGTAACTAAGTACTTTAAACATTGAATGTTGCATTCCTTTTCGATCGTTTGTTGTTGTGTGGAATACTGCATTTAAGTCGGTTTTTCTCATTTGAACTTTTCCAATAATAAACTCATCATTAGAATAGACTTTACCAATGTAAATGTTATTTCCTGGTTCATAACCTTTTGGAACTAACTGTTGATGTGTTAAATACTGAAAATCCACGTTTGTAGTTGTAATCCAATCTAATCGAAGTGTTCAGGATGGACAGAGCAAAGTATCTAGAAAATAAATAATTAAAAAAACAACAAAGAAAATAATTTATAAAAAAGTTATAGACTATTTCATCATATTTCCTTAATGAAAATCATTATATTGTTTATGTTTGCAAAACAATCTAGGGTGAAATCGATTATTTATTTGAAGTTTCTTTGAAATTCCCATAAATGTTCAGGGATTTTAAGACGTTGACTTAATTGATTCCTATTGCTCTGTTTTTGCATCAACTTCTAAAGTATTCAGTGTGTGCATTTGAGGACAATCCTGATCCCGTCACACACATTTCGGAAGATTATGCGAATTGAAAGAATAGTCAATCTCGAAAGTTTTGCCTGTTTGCTTCGTTGTTTTTCTAATTTTCCTAATTCCTAAAGGAGGCGCACTGTAAATTTAAAGTCTTTAGAAGCTAAAGCCTGTTTGTTACAAAAATCAGTTGAGTTTAAGATTAATCTCGTTTTATTTTTATTATATAATCTAAGAATGATAGCGGCCACAAACAGGAAATTTGCTATTAATATATTCAGCGTACTTAGAACTTAGCGGACCAAATACCAACTCTGTTCAAGTTTTTAATTTATTTGCTCGACATAAAACCATAATATTTTTATACTTGTCACATTTGTTTGATCATACTTAAGCTATTAAAATCATTCATTAATTAACGAACAACCTAGAAGAAGAGAGAAAAGAAAAATATATGGCAGCTATCTGTTACTTTTCTCAGTTGAGGAAGAGTTTAGGTATAAAAAGCAGAATATAAATATTAATCCAACCGGAAAAAGAAATTTAGGAGTAGGTACCTACAAAGAAATCAGGAAATAGAAACGAATTAATAGAGACTGTAGATGACGAACTAATCTCATAACTTTTTTTCTTAACAGCTTCTCTTAGACTATAAGAATCAGGGTCAAATAGAAGGTATAGAGCAGGAGAAAAAAAAACTAAAAACAAACAAAAAAGAATAAAACAGAGTGAAACCTACACGCATGAAGAGTCTTGAGCAAAGAGCATCTAGGAACCTTTTTCTCATTCTGGCAGCAAAAAAGGCCATCATGTTCTAGCTGGTCAACTAATGTGTCACAAACGCAAATATGAGGCTGGCAAATGTGAACACCTAATCTAAGAGAAACTATAGTTTGTAAAAATTGTTTATTCAATAAAGTATCGGAATACCAAGATAACTAATAACCAGGCTCCGGACTTAGGTACATAAACTGCTCGTCTTGTGACACAATTTAGCATTATATAGCAATTTTTGAAAGAACGCCGATAAATCCCTGTCTTATTGAAGGCCGGGTAAAGAAGAACTTTGCATGTCTGGAAAAGATCTTGATTACTAATCCAAGGAGTCCGTAACGGAGTTAATTTCAAAGACAGTTAAAGATGGAGAAAAGGTGGATTCAATGAGATTCAGAGTAGAACGGTCACCTATGCCACTATAGCTATGTCATAGAAATTTTCAAACTTTCAGACGAAACAACGTCGCAAAAGTAGTGAAAACTGATCTAGATCAGAGGGTTCCCTCTTCCATTAAAAAAGATTACAGTATAAACAGATCTTCATTCGAAACTCTTGAATACTTTAAAGGTTGCAACTACATCTTCTTGTGGGAATTCAGGACTAAAATACAATTCAAATAGTGGTGGTCTAAGAGATTCGTCTTGTTGACAAGCAACTGAAGGTTTTGTCAAATGCTCGAGATCAATAATGAAATTTCTTTCTTAACCATAAGTAATGGGTGTCCCAAAATTCACGCAAGAAGTAATTTTGATAGAAAACGCAGGTTTTTAATTAAAAATTGTAAATTTTTTATTGATTCATAAAGTATACAGTATAGGGTTATGTATGGAATAGCATATCGGATAAATAGCCTTCACGGCTTTACTGGCACATACGAACTCTTTTGTCGAAATTTTCTAGGACCGTTTTGCATAAATGTAGCTGAATTCCGTTGATACAGCGCTCAATTTCCTCGTTCAAGGCGTGGGTGGTTGTAGGCTTGTTGGCATAAACCTTAGACTTCAAAAAACCCCGAAGAAAACAGTTCAACGGCGTTAAATCGCATGATCTGAGCGGCCAATTCTGATCACCAAACCAGGAAATTACACGACCAGGAAATGACTCATGCAGTAATTGAATTGTTTCTTGGGCTGTATGGCATGTGGCACCGTCTTGTTGAAACTACATGTCGTCCACATCCATATCATGCAATTTAGGCACAAAAAACTGGATTATCATATCGCGATAGCGAGCACCATTAACTGTTATTGCTTGACCAGCCGCATTTTCGAAGAATGAAAACGCGTTGTTCTTGTAGCGCTCCATTTTTAATAACCCTAAACTATTAGCTGTCATACTGTCTTTTTTTTCGTTGGCAACATTTTAACGTACAAATGGCGCAAAATTCAAATCTTGCGTGAATCTTGGGACACCCAATAAAAGGGGATCGTGTTCGACGAAGTTAAAGGCGTTATTAATGTCGATCTTTAGGAACTATTGACGATTACAATCATTTTTTATCCTAAATTCAAACGGTTTGGGTTTGAAATAATCTGACAGCTTTTCGGAGACAAAGAATTACAAAAGTTGAACCAATGATAGTAAGACAAATTCCCCCATTTTTCTTTTTGAGAGCACATAATCATGTACCATATAAAAACGACAAAACTTTAGGACTTACTTTCCCTGAAAGCATAAAGTAACATAATCGAGTAATTACAATTAGCAGACGCTGTTTACTTCTAATCAAATCTTTAAGATTTTGAAGTTTGATTTCGATCATTCCGGCTGCAGATCCATCTGATTCGATTTTGAGAGACAACAGACAACGGAGAAAGTAAAATAAAGTCGTGTAAATAATTAATTTTTTGTTATAAATCTACTTCACTGGTATGTCCGGTACTCTAAAGTTTATAAATTGGAGAAGTAATGGAGCATCGTAGTAGCGATTTATTAATTTATATAAAAAAATTAAGAATTGAATATTACGTCTTGCTGACAAAAATTGATAATCAAAGCATGTTAACAATTCATAATAATTGTTAGTTACGACAGGCTTTCCTATTTGAAAATTGCAGTATCTCAAACATCTTTTTCGCACTTTTTCGATTTTTAAATTAAAATGTAAATTCTGCACATCCCAAATTATAGCTCCGTACTCTAATCTTGATCTAACAAAAGAATTGAATAATAAGTAGAATGTTTCAATATTTATAAAGTGTTGGAAATTTTTTATAATAAAACCCAGCTGTTCGAATGCCGAATTTACTACATTTTTTATGTGACAGTTACAACTCAGCGAAGGCGTAAAGGTAATACTAAAATCCTTGCAAAAATAAATGCGCTCTAGATCTATAGAATTCATTGTGTGATTGTAGGTTGTGCCATTGCGCTTGTTGCACTAAGTCATATACTGGCATTTGGTTGTATTAAAATGTAATTGGTTATTAATTGACCATTGGTGGACCTTGTTCAAATCGCTCTGCAAGCTCCTACAATCATTAACAGTTTTTATTGTAGTATATAATTTAAAATCATCTGCGAAAAGCAGTTTACAGGACGTTTCAACTGAGTCACCAATTTCGTTCACAAATATCATAAATAAAACAGGACCCAAAACACTACCCTGAGGTACTCCCGATGTTGGTCTGAAGATAGATGAATTGAAACCATTACATGAGTTCGATTAGATAAATAAGTTGATAGGATTATTAAAGAGTTATTAAAGCCAAAAAGAGATTATTCTGAAGCAGAAGCGAATGATCGACTGCGTTGAACGCCTTAGAGAAATCGGCGTGAATACATCTACTTGAAAATTTTAGTCTAATGCGTTTGACACATGTTCAGTGAATATTGCAAAATTTTCAATAGTCAAACGTTTATTTACAAAGCCTGGGGTTCGGGTGATAATACATTTTGAATTTGTCGCCTGAATGTATTATGAAGTATTCAAATAATTTTGAAAAAAGTCATTTTCAGAATTAGTCGCTTTTATTTTAACAGACCATGTGCTGAACTTTACATTAAGGTAAATTTCAAAACAGACGAAAATTATTTGATTCTCTAGCCGCATACCATTTATCGTTTAAAGAATTGTGTTTGTTTCTTATCTCAGCTCGCCTTCTGGCATGGGTAACAATTGCAAAAATTTATAAAATAGTAGACCCTTTATACCAACATTGTATCCAGAAAATCTCATCTTAATATTTTTAAGATACTTACTAATAACAGAAAAAGGTAAATCCTGCTTGAGCACCCTGTATTTTCGTACTGGTAAACTACACAATAAAACAAGACCTGCAGTGAAGCAATTTATTCCAAAGATACTTTTACAATTTTCAGAAACTTTATGCATGCCATTCTACAAATAAATTAAACCGAAAGCAGCTGTATCTAATAATTTGGCCAGCCAAACATAAAGTATTTAAGAGCACCAGATATCTTCCCGCAAAACTATTTATATTTTCTTCGGGCAGAAAATTGGGTTTTACGATAGTGAAAGTCTCGAGTCGAAAGGACATACCGTTGAAGAATAGACCCACCCTTACTAGCATTAGTGTGACTTTTCCGTTTTCAGAAAGTAAAATTAGATAGTTTTATGCTAAATTTTAAAAAATTACATTAGGTATTGTATCTGGAACGATCAATTCCATAGTTTGTTTACAGTACAAAAATTTTATTACATTCAGTGGATGTAGCAAGAAATAGCTAGCTTGAAATCTTGTTTTTGAGAGTGGACAGTGATGAGCATGCAAAAATTCTCGTTACTGTTTTTAAAGTTTAAATTAAGAAGAATATTATTAAATCCATTCTGGAAAAAATATCAATACACACTGTTGATTTCCATAACTTTTTTAAATGAGATCGGCTGTCGTTCTGATAAAATTTATCATTTTTCGGGGTCATGATTAGATTCTGTTCGTAAATAAATGAATAAGAATATTGTGTACAGATCTTTAAGGAATTTAAATAATTCCCCGTGTGTATTTCTTATTTCTAATTTAATTTTTATGGGATGTGTCGTTACATAAACGGGTTATTCCACATTCGTCTACTGTTTGCGTGTATACGTAATTCGCTGTTGTAGAGACACTTTCTAAAAACTAGAGATTCGAAGAAGATTTAGTTTTTGGAATGTGACGTCAAGCCAAACTACAGACAACAGCGTCTTGTTTTTAATCCCTTTCAAACGTACCTAAAATTCTTTACAAATATCCTAAACACCTTTATGCATTATAAATAACTTTCGTAGAAGGTTTAAGAATTTTGTTTGCCGCCTAATTCTTGGAGTATCTAACACAAAACTCTTTTACTAGAAGTTTTTAGAAAATCATCATTGTAGTTTTTCTACGAAGCCCGCTCTTTGCATGACTTGTACGAGGGCGGTTCAGTAAGTACCCGTGTTTGACGACAGAAGGCGTTCCTGAGGGAAGTTGGTGTTATCATCGTGTGCTGC
>VTPC01078876.1:0-16700 GCA_011009095.1 Ignelater luminosus | reverse complement strand
AAATGTTCACTGCAAAAAGTTCGCGATATGAAACGTGCAAGGTGCAAACGAAAAATAAAATTCCGAATGGTTTTTGGTTCTACAGAGAAGATAGAGGGATGCTGGGGAGAATGTTCGAGCACTTTGTACCGTTAGCTTTTGCGAAGTAACGGATATTATAATAGGTTTCGACGGTTTCAGACAGAGGCGTAAAATAACTATATCACTTCAATCGGTGCTAATTTCACCAGAATAAAGAAATAGGATATATTTTGGCAAAAGTAATTGACTTGGCATAGGTATATAGTAAAGCAATTTACTATTTGATACAAATGTTATTGATTACTGTAAAGAATATATTCTTTAATTTAAGAACAATACATACAAGTACCTGTTTTCCAAATATGTTTAAATTCAAAGCATCGTAAACAAATTCCTTACCGACAATATTGCTTTTGTGTTATCACGTTTTAAGTTTCTTCAAGACCGCATGCTGCCCTCGTATTATTCACTGTAATTGGGTATCTCGTAGGTATAAAGGGTATATGCCGTTATTTTTCTGAGTAATGTTTATATTTCGGCACATTTACCTAAGGTTTAACGACATGTTGCGTTTAATAAATGATGTTAGAATATCTAATCGCATCTTTTTTCTAAGTTGATTTTGATACCTATCTACTGAAATGGAAGCTATGGGTGTAATATACTGAGAAAACTAAAAATGAATATGTAATTTTACTAAGCGATCCTCAAATCTGTATATCGATGTCGTTTTATTGCTTTATTTATAATTGAAAAGCATATCCTAAACTTTAAGTAATAATAGTAAATGTTATAAGGTACAACAGAACTAGACGAATTAAATCACAATAGGTTAGGTTAATACCAGGGAAAACTATAAAGATACAGTACACAAATGTACGAGTTAGTTAATTATAACCTAAAGGTAATTTCATATGTATATACGATAAATAACAAAATTGCAATTACAGTCTTTTTCATTTCATTCTTTTTTTCTCTCACTTCACAAAAAGAACTAAAATATTGTTTAGTGCTAAATATTAACCCCTAATTCATATATTATACATATTAGCTGCTGTTATTAATAATACGAAGTTTGGAAATTTTTGAAGACATGGATGTTCCACCAGTTCTTTCCTTTATCGGATTAGTACGAGGTACCTGAATATTTGACAAAGTAGGGGATGCCGAATTGGCTTCGACCGCTTCAGACAGAGACGTAAAGTGCAATAAATTAAATTTTTGCTAATCCTATAGCGGAAAGGTTAACTGGAATAGACTTATGTACGCCGTTCATATAACTTCAGATATAAATTAACGATCTTTGCAATTCTACGAAATAAGTTGTTACGCTACATATGACGTGATTATCCGAGATCATTGGCCGTTGTTTTTTTAATTTCCCCATTTTCAATGTGTTATGTACATTGAAGCAGTATTTGATAAAAAGACACATAATTCACTTTTCAGGTAGTATTAATATCTTATTTCAAATAAGAGGATTAACCGTGTTTTCTAGAAGTAAATAATATTGAAAATCAGTAGAAATTTAATTTACTTATACGCTATTGCATTTTTGTCACCATAATGATCATCATTACTCTGAACTTCTCTTATTTTGTATTTTTGTAAGAGAATTGTATCACACTTTCTATATGTGCATTCTGTTTCGTTTATTGGTTCGAGCATAAGGCGCATATTGATAGTATATCACCTGCCAATATTGTGGCAGCGTAAGATTGATATATTGACTGAATACTAGTTATAAATTTGGTTACATTATTGGCTGGAATAGTAGAATTTATATTGGCAATATCCCTTTTGCCAATATTAGTACAATAAAGTAACGGATGTGTTGGCTCTATATTGAATTCATATTTGCTTACAGTTCTTGGTTGAAATGACATTATTTATGTTGGCGGTATGTTGGCCTGCCAACATATATACAATAATGGTTTCTGTACAATGGTAATATATTTATTTCAAGGGTTTTCAAACATGTTGTTTGTTTATAAACAAGCTATATAAATATATAAAATATAGCAAAAAGAATGATATTTAGCAAAGTCTGGTTTTATGTTGGATATATGTTGTTTCACGATAAAATGTTTAGCCAAGATATCATATATCTATAATATTGAAGTTACCTTGGTTATATATTCTGTGTTACTTGGGTATGTTCTGTACATCAGTTTTAAACGTTATTTTGTTGTATAAATATGGTGGATGCTTGTACTTTATTATATTGTGATAAAGACATAGCACCTGTAAAATACGTCTATTCTCCATTGATAATCAACCAGAATCAACGAGCCTGTGACTTCTATGATCATACTTCCTGTTCCCATACACGTATCTTAAGCATGAATTCTGAACTTTTTACATTCTTTCCGATGTGACATTCTCAAATACTGCATGGTAAACAGGAACACAGTAGCAAAACTAACAATACTAGTGCATCATAGACACTTTTGTTTGTTTCAATATTTAAACAGAGTCTATGAGGAAAAATTTTACGTAAATTCTGATAAGCTCTAGGCATGTAGTTAGAAATCTTGTTACGTGCAAAACTGGAATTAGTGACCCATCGATATACGCAACCACATATAAAATCGATATGCCACCTGTAATGCAAGCTTTTGACAGTCGAAGGCGGGTCGTGGACGAGGAAGGCTTAAAGTTGGTTGTAGACGGTAGTATTGATGCGAGAATCTTTACGGGTTTCGGGATCGAGAGGGCGACAGCCGCAGTACAAAGTCGGTGACCTAATTTTAAAAGGGAGACCTTGCAGCTGATCTCCATATTTAGGTCAATAGGCGAGATGCTGATCAAGGTCGAATCCCAGGTTGGAACCCTACACAAGTAGACGGAATCGAGATTGTACTGCACTCTCTTAAGATACTTACACTCCCAATGAGAGGTTAAGCTGATATTATGTAGGTAGGTGAAAGTCAACGTCCCTTGGCAATATTAAGGCAACATAAAGTCTGAATAATAAGACATTCGTCGATATTAGAAATTTTACGGTCTCTTGTGAAGAAAGCACACATGAAATAAAATGTAAAATACAAATAACAACGATAATATTACTGGGGTTGTCATTTCCAGGTTTTTCGCACTTAGCTTTGAATTGAGATAATTGTTTAAATAAGACTTTAAGAAAAACAAATTTCGCAAAGTCATAAAACAACAAGAATTTATGTTAACAGAGCCTTGCATGGATAAAATAACAAGACAAGGATTAAATTAATAATTTTGTTGGTTTTATCTGTATGCGATCAAAGTAACAAAGATTTCAGAACTGAAAAGTTACACTAAAACATGGTAAATAACGGATTTCTATTAAATACACATTATTACAAAGTTTTTCACTACTGTGAAATAATGCGTCAAACTTTTCACTACTGTGAAAAAAAATCACAAGGTTTTTCACCAATGTGAAGCGATGTTACAGTAACGGAATCTTAGGTTACTTTTATCCAAAGCAACTGGTGACGAGACGGTGAAATACATGTACGTTAGCAAACAACATTCACATACATTTTTGGATTGAAGGTAGATGTTGACTTTCTTTAACTGTCTTTAGAGAGCGAAGCAGTAAAGATTTGACGGAGCGATATAGATACAAGGAATACGATAACAACGCTAGTTCTTTTGGAAAAAATTAAATAATAAGAGAGGCGGTACGGTGATTCAACTGTGAGTTCGGTGTGAATTTAGTTTGGTAGGTCCGCCGATAAGACGAGATTTGATTTACACATTAACAGCAGTGACACATCTGGTACATTCTAGGGATTGTCAATAAATATTTAACGATGACAGAAATAATTTGCGTCGTGTACACTCAGGCTGTCTTTCACCTACGTGGATGCTATCCAAACACTTGGAATAGATCCCGATATCACCCGAAACCCCAAACTTTCATACACAATATACGCGGGGTACGCGCGTGTTGCTTATTTGGAGTCTTTCATCGAACTTCCGCACTCTCGATCGAAATGAGAATTGTTCAACCCCCAGAGGGGTGGGTCCAGCAGATTATTGGCTGGCCGGCATTCATGACATCAAAACCACCAACAAAATAACGAGAGGGTGAGGTGGTTCGATCACAAATTTGTGCATTGCCCTGTTCAATTAACACGACAAACATAAAAATAAATCTTGTCCTGGCTAGGCAAAGTTTTACGATCTAAAGAAGCACAAAACTAAAAGATAAAAGCACGAAATATCGTCTAAATAGGATATTTAAATTTGTAAAATACGAAATTAGAGGTAATTTTGACAATATTCAGTGCCCGAATATATTGCATCTCAGAATACAAGAAAACATTTTGTTAGAGAATTCGAGAAAGAAATAATGTTACCAAATCGTAAATCTACCAATATAAAGGAACGTTAAACAGGAGGTTTTTATTTTACAGGAAAAAGATAAGATATAATTTCTAAAAAAAATAACGTAATGTACCTAAGAAATGGTTAGCAATGATAAAGAAAGATTTTATTATTTGTGAATTTTCATAACACATTAAGGAAAGATTTGATTATTTTTGAATTTTCATAACAGTTTGATCCTTAAATCTGAAAAAATTATCCACGATTAGTTCTAAACTCTTAGCTTCATATGAATATTTAATAAAGTAATTATATTGCAAATATTCTTAGTGCCGAAAATCAAAACAGCAGATTTATTTGGATTTATTTATAAACACAACTGAGTGGATGCTTCGTAAATAAATAGCAATTGAGGATTAATTTGTTGATTACCTTGTAACCAATTTGTCGGATAGAATGAGTAAAAAGTTGTGTATCATAAGCACATACATGTACGGAGCAACCACTAATTTCTTTAATAAGCACAGAAGTATAAATGGAATACAGTAAAGGATCCAATATAGACTCTTGAGGCACTCCTTTTTCAGCCACCAAAGATTCCGAAATATTACCGTTTAGTGATACACTCTGCATACGATTTGATAGATATTGATTAAATAAGAGCATAGCGTTCTCCCGAAACAAATACATTTTAATATCTTTATTAAAATGTCGTGGTTAACTGTATCAAACGCTTTACTAAAATTAAATAATACAAGAACAGTAATATTTCCATTATCTACTGAAGTCAAAATGTCAGAAACTTTTAGCAAAGCACTCGTACAGCTACAACCAGCTCTAAACCCCGACTAAATTTTTGGTAAGATATTATGTTTATTTAAATGAAAAGATAACTGAATGAATATAATTTTTTTAAACAATTTTGAAAGCGCAGGAAGTAAGCTTATCGGTCTAAGATCTTTAAATTCAATGGGATTTTTTAATTTAGGTATAGCCTTAACGATAGCATGTTTCCACTGACTAGGATAAGTACTATGCCCAAAAGCTTCTATCATTTAGGCTAAGGCGGTCACATCCACTTCCATTTGCCATAAAGTTAGCTTCGGGAAATCTCAGATAACTAACTGCGACCACTTAGATGTGGAAGCCACTGATTCCTGAACTTAAACATTTTTGTTTGTATTCTTTTCTTTAAGATTAGATCATTCTCTAACTATTACTTTTGTGTCTTTTAGTTTGTGTTTTTTTCTATGATTTTTAACTTTGCTTCCATTCCTTAGTCGTAATACCACGGAAAAGTTGCCAATTGGGGAGACTAAAAAGGGATAAAAAATGAAATAAAATCGGATTATATCTCCCAGTCGCGCATGTACTCTAAAGTTTGCCGAAATTTGGAAAACTTCACATTTTTACAATAATTTTTAACATTTGTAAATAAGCTTCTTCCCGTATGTAATAGCTCAAATTGTTATGTATTAGAATCACAGAATATAATGTTTAAATATTACTTAAATCTGTCAACATTTTCCGGTCGCGCATTGCCTTCAAAGTTAATGAAATTTTGAAGAAAATTTGGAAATAAAGGTAAATCATAGTGCTACGTCTTGATTTGTGGGGGCGTGTTAGCGATTCCAAGGGTAGCTAATTAAAATGCGGGATCGTAGATACAAATGATTTATTAGGAATAGGCAAGAGGTAACACATGGGCTGAAAAGTCTCAGGCCTAACAAAGAAAACACGGTTTTTTTTGTTCAAAATTAGCTTTATTCATCAACGTAATTTCCATCAAAAACAACGCAATCATTCCAGCGCCGCTCTAACATTTCAATACCACTTTTGTAGAACGATTTATCTTTTGCCTCAAAATAGGACTCACTTTCAGCGATAACCTCTTCATTCGAGCGAAATTTCTTACCGGCAAGCATTTTTTTTAGGTCTGCGAACAGCCAGTAGTCGCTGGGAGCCAAATCTGGCGAATACGGCGGATGTGGGAGCAATTCGAAGTTCAATTCATGTAGTTTTGATTGACTTGTGATACGGTGCGTTGTCTTGATGAAACAAAATTTTTTTCTTTGCCATATGCGGTCGTTTCTTTGCAATTTCGGCCTTCACACACTCCAATAACGCTATATAATATTCACTGTTGATGGTATTTCCCTTCTCAAGATAGTCGATGAATATTACACCACGCACATCCCAAAATACCGAGGCCATAACCTTTCCAGCCGATTGTTGTGCTTTCGGTCGCTTTGGACGAGGTTCACCAGTTGCTGTCCACTCAGATGACGATCGTTTTGATTCCGGACTGAAGTGATGGATCCATGTTTCATCCATTGTCACATATCGATGCAAAAATTCCGGTTTGTTACGTTTAAAGATGGCCAAACACTGCTCAGAAACATCAACACGTTCTTGTTTTTGGTGAACAGTGAGCAAACGCGGCACCCACTTTGAGCAGAGCTTTCTCATAGTCAAATGCTCATGCAATATAAAGCCAACACGTTCTTTTGATATCTTTACAATGTCAGCTAACTCACGCAACTTACCGCCTCATTTGGACGTCCACTGCGTTCTGCATCATCGGTGTCTCTAGGACCACGTTTGAAGTCAGCAAACCAACGTTTTATTGTTGTTTCTGATAGAGCGGAGTCCCCATAACACTTTTCAAGCCATTGCTTCGCTTGAACGGTATTTTTTCCCATCAAGAAGCAGTGTAAAATTAAAACACGAAATTGTTTTTGTTCCATTGTTTTGAAAATAACAAAAGTAGCGTCACTCTTAGCACAATAACTCACAAAATAAAGAATAGAATATCATGAAATTTTAACAGCTGTTTTTTGAAGGTTCGTACTAACTGAAAAAGCGGTGAATGCAATAGAACTAGCGCCATCTATTTGTTAGGCCCGGGACTTTTCAGCCCATGTGTTACATATGGATTAGAGTATAAAGCAGTTGGCACAACAGAATAAAAGTAATAAGCAATAAAAATAAAGTTAACTTACATGGTCATCGTAGAATCGAGCAGTATATCTTCTAGGCAGACTCGTTGGTTGACGGAATGAAGACTGACTTGAATTCTGGATTCTTAATGAATACTTCTTGAAGGTACAGAGTATTTATACAAGTAAAGAAGATCAAAACATCCTGTACTTTCAAGGGATATAGATCATCCGTCAACCACCGATATCCTGCATAACAAGGGATATGGTAAAGTGTTATCATTAATAGCTTCTTATTATTCTAGAGGAACTGAGTTCACCTTGACATCTTTGGAATGACAAAATATGTTTATATTTAGATATGTTTTCATACTGCTTAATCCTTACGTGACATTTCCCCCGGTCATAAATAACACTTTCTCCTGAAAGTGATTTTACGATCGAAGAAACTTAAAAGCCATAAATCTTATCTTAAAGAATACAAGGTTATTAACAAGCTCAAAATTAAAGAACATTTTATACAAATATAATGTAACGTTTGAGTTGAAACAATGTAAAAATAAGTGGCTTATCGCTAAGTTCCGGTGATAACAGGCATATACCGGATTTTAGTTACAGTTACAATTTAATTGTGACCTTATTCAGACGTAAGTAATAAAATTTAAGACAAAAATGTGAAATTTGGTAAAGTGCATGTTATTTAGGATGATAAGATAGATGTGGTTAATGTGGTGGATTTTGTGGAGCGTGCATCGGTATGTATCCGTTGTAATCTTCTGCTGGTCTAGGTGCAGCTTTAAATGTTGTCATTTCCAAATAAAGCGAAACAGGGCGGGGCACCGGATGTGGCTGAACATAGGTAGCTTCAGGTTCCAGGGATGCAAAAATGGCACGAGGTTCATGTATTACTTCTGTGTAAGTTACTTCTTGGGATGGTACAGGCAATGGGTACACTTGTTGTGATCGTGATTGAACCGGAGGTGGTGCGGGTAGACTGGTTGATGCAGTACAAGTTGGTGTTGTAGGATTATATAAGGGATTGTCGTGGTTAGGACAAGGAATTGTCATAATAGTAGGAGCAACTGGATTAAATCTTTGGCAAAGGTATATGATAAGAAGTGTGATAAAGATATTGAAAAGGATGAGTAAGGGAATGAGGTAAGAAAGGGTGTTTGACTTAGTTTGTTGCAAATTTTCTTGAGACCATTGTGTATTTAGAATGGCTTTTAGGCTGTCAAAGCGAGGAGTAGGTTCTCCCCACACTGGAATCTGTAACTCCGGGTATTTAGTCCATACGGCTGGAAGGATTTGTTTGATGTTGATGGGTGTGGCATCCTGTACACATAATGAGTTGGCGAATATTGGTTGATTGTGTTGACCATAGATGGAGCAGTTACATAGCAACGTAATTTCTAAAGCTCCGATATTTTTTGGTAAATGAACCGGAAGGGTGTTGCTGCCACAACGGATGTGAGTACCTTCTGGAAGGCGCGTGGTTGTGTGCCTAAGGGTGTCGTTTCCAGATGATTACAGGTGAGCGGACATCCTTTGGAGAGTTGAGCGGCTGATCCTCCATTTAATAGTAACATAACACAAGCAACGGATAGAGCTTCGTTGTTGTATGCGTCGGTGATGAGGCATAATTCTTTGGTATAGGGGTTGCATTGCGGTATGTGGATCATCTAGCTCTGAGATGTTTGTACGATAGCTCATTCAGCGTTTGGAACCGTGATGGAACTTCTTGCCAGGTAAAGGATGGTGTCAGTAGTTTCTTGAGGGTGATGCCTTGAAGTTCGTTGCGAATGAGTGGTATGTGTAAACCTATTATAGTTATATCCTTCGATAAAATGCACTCTATAAGTGGTTGATAATAAAATATTTGTAAATTATGATTGGCTAATATGTAACCTTAATTTTGAATTTGTTTTTGAATTTTGATCATCACTTTTTGTAATAAATCAATGGGTATTATATCTATGCGTAAACGTCTAGTTTGGCACATTGTAGCAAGATCTTTCGTATGCGTAAATTTTTGTAAATTATCAAATGCAATAACATCTGTGGAACAGGTGTTAGCAGTTGATATATTGGGATAGTCAAGTTCTTGAAAATATAAAATGTTGCGTGTATGCTGGTAATATGAAAATAAAGAAGTAATTTCTTCAGCTGTAGAAAATAATTTTGTAACGTGATTTCTAGTAACGAAGTGAAAGTCGTATACTTCGCCGTCATCTACTAGAATGTGCTCAAACTGGAGGTTTTGTTGTTCGCTAGGGTTTGATTTTAAGTACGTTAAGTAATTGTATGCTGTTTCATCACAATAAGTAGGGTAATGTTTACAAAAATTGCGAGAACAATTTAATTCACTATAGATTGACTTAGGCATATGTAGCTTAAATAGGACCAACTCTGTGGTCTGGTAGAAGGTGACATTTGGTAATCTCTGTACGTAAATACCAGGTGTCACTTCTACAGGTATAGCATTTACAATGGATAAGCAAAATAAAATATAATACATGATTAAGAATTTTGTTTTTTGATTCTTCGGAATAATAAAGATTAGATATCCACTAATTACACTTTAACTTGTCACTTAATTAGTACTGATTGCACAATGCACTTTGTAGTTGAGACTACATGAAAGTAAAAGGTGCATTTTCATAATCAGGGAGACCGCATTAGGTTTCCTGTGATGATTTTATGTGTCATTTACTGAACATTCATATAAATATATATTTACTTTTTTTATATAATTGATTTCTTTTCACAAATGTGAAGGAATTGCATACTGATCCTACTTTACTATGTTTGTAGCGACGAACTTGTTAAGGTTCAATTTATAGATTGTGACGTAGTTAGAGAAAAATAGAATACGGGAAATTTGTTCATGTAATAACGGAAGTTCGCGAGGCTTCCTTACATGTATTTGTCAAAAGTGGTTATGTTGGTCTACGTGAGAGTCTACAAATTCAGTAGCTTTGAGAGAAGGGAAGGAAACGTTCCCAATTTATACTTAATCAATGATTTATGTGGAATTCATACAATATAAGCTTATTTACAATATTTCATTTCTTATTAATATAGGCGCGCAAACATTTTGTAATTATTAGAATAATCTGTAACTAATCGAATAAGCGTGTCTAAGGTGCGGGCTTCTACATCATGATACGTGACACTCGTAAAAAATGATGCCTAAGCATGGTTACATCAGACAGTAGTGGTCTCTGCAACTACCTGATTAGAGCTGGCCAGGTTATCAGGTACTTTGTCGCTGCTAAGTGTTAATAAGACGCTTTTACCAAGTGATAAGGTTGTCGTTGTAATTTGTTGTGGTTTAGTGACAGTGGATGCTTGGTCTATAGGTTGACTGTAAATAGGATTTGTTAGGACGTTTTTGGTCTTTAGTAGCTTGTCTTTGTGAAGCTTTACGAAAATTGTAATAATAGTAAAAAATAATAAGAAGTAGAGTTAGTAAGTATAATGCTAAGAAGAACCATAAGAGATAGTAAAAAATATCATGATGTATTGTTGTTGCATTGGGTGAGGCTGTAGGTAGGGCTCTAGCTGGCTGTATTAATGCAGGAATAATGGCGTTTTGTTTTAAAAAGAGATATATAACAGCAGCTGATAGAGCTATGTTCCAAAATAAATATGTTGTGTCGCTAGAAAAATCCTACAAGTCGCTATAGGTGACTTGTAGTGCATCTTGAACTTGTTGTTGCAAGGTAGAAAATGTGGATGCCGAAGTTAAATTGAGATGAGGAATAGATGTAGTCCAATTGAGGTTTAAACATTCGGTCATATTATTAAAGATAGGGGCCACTTGGTGAGTGCGATAAACATATGTTTTAAGGTTCGACCACATTGCTGGAAGAACGTGGATAGTCTTTAGATTATGTCGTGTTTTGTGTGAGCAAGGGTAACGAGGTGATATTAATTCTGTAGTACTAACCAAAAAAGAGCAATCACAGGGCAATTCGATATGTAGAGCTCCAGGTTTATCATATGCTGTATTATCAAGGTGATAGGCTGTTGCGTTACATGATATGATTGTATTGCGTTTTGGGTGAGTAATAACAAAGATGTCGTTATCAACTTCGAAGATAATAGTGGAAGTTGAAGAGTGAGAGCGAGAGGTTCGGGATCGTTGCCCGGCGCCTCCACCATTTCCTACGTCTTGGTTCGCGGAGGCGTGTTAGCGATTCCAAGGGTAGCTAATTAAAATGTGGGATCGTAGATACAAATGATTTATTAGGAATAGGCAAGGGGTACAAATGGATTAGAGTATAAAGCAGTTGGCACAACAGAATAAAAGTAATAAGCAATAAAAATAAAGTAAACTTACATGGTCATCGTAGAATCGAGCAGTATATCTTCTAGGCAGACTCGTTGGTTGACGGAATGAAGACTGACTTGAATTCTGGATTCTTAATGAATACCTCTTGAAGGTACAGAGTATTTATACAAGTAAAGAAGATCAAAACATCCTGTACTTTCAAGGGATATAGATCATCCGTCAACCACCGATATCCTGCATAACAAGGGATATGGTAAAGTGTTATCATTAATAGCTTCTTATTATTCTAGAAAAACTGAGTTCACCTTGACGTGTTTTGGAATGACAAAATATGTTTATATTTAGATATGTTTTCATACCTCTTAATCCTTACGTGACAACAGTTCAAGAAAAATTGAATACAAGGTTAACTGTTTAAGAAAATATTTTAGACCATTGGTAATATTTATAAACAGATTTTTTTATGGAAAACACTAGGTTTTTGTCTGCGAACTGGGAATATTTTGAATGTTATATCCCAATTAGAGACTGAACTACCTTAAATATGTGATTTGAATTCATCGTCACTGACATCTTTTAATAATAGGAGAGAAGATAAATCACAGTCCATCCAGTTAATTATTTCCGAGTAGTGTTGAGCCTTGAAATTAAGTTTTGGCGGCATGAATGTTCTGATAGTTGTTCTCTTTTGATCTGTCTCGCCTTTAGACTTCGTTGAAGTCCGAGCTCTCTTATGTGTTTTGTATTATCTTGTGTCATGGCTAACATTAAATGTTCTGGATGAGCGAAAAAAGCCATTTCGTTCTGTCACAGAGTCGACAATATTACGTAAATCTTCAGGCAGGTACCTTGAAGATTGTATAGATTGGTACACAAGTTTTGGTCCATCTGTAGAGTATTTACTTGTTTTAAAACTAAACCACATTGGCATGTATGACTTCAGAATAAATACAATTATTTCTTGAAGTTTAGGCGTGGGACTTTCTTCACTTAAGTACAATCTGAGAGTTTGACAAGGGACCAGGATTTCATACAACCAGGTCCCCTTTGTAGTTTCCTGACTTTATTGCCATGGAAATATCGAGTAGATATTGCTGATCCTTACTTAGTCTACTGCTGTCTATTGTGGGGATCCGACAGCCAATACTCTTGAGCGAATCACTGAACGTTTTTCACAGCCACTTATCTTTTTGCCGATTGGCTCTCTCAAAGATTTCGGACCAGTTGATTTACCGTCTAGGTATGGAGACAGATGCCAGAATGGCAGTTCATTAAAATGGAGCAGGCAAACTGCCCATTAGAACGATTTCCCCAAATGTATTTCGATTCGGCGAATCAGATCGTTTTTCTAACTTGTATTAGCTCAGTGTGACGGCATCCTATGACAATTAACTTTTCAAGAGAAATACCCCGACCAGACAGATAAGAAATAATAAAAGTGACAATATCTTCAGAACTTTCAGAAATTGGAGTAACATGGCCGACGTAGATTGAACCAGGTTCTTGAATTAGCGAGTAATGCTTTTCCTTTTCTACTCTACGGATCCTTTTCAAATGAGCTTGATGTATTACTAACGTGTCGTCCTTCCTCCCATCCAATTAGAGACCTTGTAGTGGAAATTTTTTCCTTGAACTATGATCTACCTTTATTTGTAATTTTTTTCAAAATTTCATTAACCTTGAAGGCAATGCACGACCGGAAGATGTTGGCAGATTTAAGTAATAATTAAACATTATTTTCTGTGGTTCTAATAGAAAAGAATTTGAGCTATTACATTCGGGAAGAGGCTAATTTAAAAATGTTAAAAATTATCGTAAAAATGTGAATTTTTCTAAATTTCGGCAAACTTTAGAGCACATGCGCGACCGGAAGATATAAACCGATTTTATTTTTTTTTAACTCTTTTTAGTCTCCTCAATTCGCAACTTTTCTGCGGTATTACGACTTGAAGAAAAAAATTTTTGTTTTTTCGGCCCACCCTACTATACACTTTTTCCATGCTCACATTTCTTTCAACATACTGCAACACTTTTCTGGTTTTGTTTGTGTTTTATTTTGTTGTCTTTACTTTATTTTTAACTATATATTATTCTATCTCCTTTATCTTATTGCTTTTTTAACTTCTTTTCCAATTTCTCTGTCTTTTCTATAAGTTCTTGCTTTTCAGTCTTTTTCTTTTTTTTCCTTCTCAACTTTTTTCTAATTTTTCAAATTCTTTCTGAATTCACCTTTTAATTTCTTTGGATTATTGAATCTATTTTTTCTTCTTCTCTACTCCCCCTATCTCGTTCTCCTTGTGTCTTGTCCTTGCTTCTTCGCTCACAGGCATTCATTGTGTTTTCTGATTTCTCTGAAAAGCTTCCAAATGCAAAATTAATTCTTCTCTTTTTCCTGTTATAAATTCTGTAACGGTGGTGTTGTACGATGCACGATAGCAGCATTTATAATTTCTAATCATTCTTTAAGTGTATAAATATTAATAAAACTAGTATTTCCGACAAAAAGACAGCTGACTATTAAATAGTTACTAAACCTGGAATTGTCTCTTTACACATTAATATGAATCGTATAAATACTTATTTTTGTTTTTGTTTCAGGTAAGTCAACTTCTATTTTCTGTAAGCGGCAGCAAAGGTACATACACAAACGCGGTGGTAAGTCTAGCAACTAATCAACTAAAACTATAAAAAATATGTCTCAAACTCTATATACAATATAAAGTTTAAGAACTCTTTTTAAGACTAGGTTCATTAATGACTTTTAACCAACCTGTTATCTGTCTTGAAGTCACATACCTTTTTTTAACTTTCTGCAGAATCTTTACTGCCTAATGTTAAATTCCAAACATTATCTGGTTAAGCACAGGTATTCTCTTAATTTTTTTTAAGATGTTATATAAAGAGAGTTTTTTGTAAAAATCTCCGCAGAAAATTTTAAATAAAAAAGTTTTATTAGTAGGAACTACTAAATTATTATTTATTTTCATTTTGTGATTTATTACTAATAAAGTAATATTTGAAATTCAATTAGTAGGCGTTTACTACTGCAACTTATTATTAATTGCATAAATAAATAATTACCCATTCAAAAGGTTTTTGGGCACGTAGACAATAAAATAGAATTTATTTATTAGTTTACTACGTAGTTTACATTAGAATTAATTTTAGGCTGTTAAGTAGAAATAGAATATTCTAGAAAGTAAAGCTATATCAGATAAATTCTCATCATTATCATTAATATAAATACAATCAAGCCTTATTTACAAATAAAATGAGAAATTTCTACATATTATTCATATTCAAGTTATTTTAAATTTAAATTAAGAAACCTCTGTCCGATTATTAAATTATAACTTAAGCATAGGGGCTAGAATGAAATTAACAGAAATAAAGAATCTGACTTCGGAATGACAATACTACAACAACCTTGCGCTACCCAGAGAAATTTCTACGGATAAATCCAATAGGTATAAAGCAACATTAGAAAATCCTGAGGATAAAAAACGAATTATTGGGGGGCAACCAGCAGATATTAAGCAACATCCTTATGTAGCTTTCATGATTGTATACTTTTCGTCTCATTGGGAATTTAAAGGTGATGCTGGTATAATTGGAGAGTACTGGGCAGTCACTGCAGCACACTGTTTTGATTTCATGGGTGTAAGCGAAATTGTCTTGTAAGCGATTTATGACATACTTCTTAAATTCTTCAAGCTAAGGGCTTACCAGAAAAAGATGGTTTTGTATGTGGTAACACTTGAAGTTGGAAAAAAGAATGTAATAAGCATTTGATAGTTAGAAATTATGTACATAAGAAATATAATTCCAAAGAGACAGATTATGACATAGGATTAGTAAGAGTTAAGGTTCCGTTTAATGGAAAATTTGAAAAGCCAATCAAATGGGCTAGAAGAAATTGTAAGTTACACATATCAGAGTTTTATATTTTAGTTTACATGGTATATAAATTAGAATGCGTTGAAACTTAATTGTCCTGACAATGCACAAGTGATTGTTCTTGGATGGGGCTGTTATGTTTTTATCTTTCACGTAATAAATATATTAAACTTTTATTATGTATTATTTATTAAACAACATTAACAACGATTGTTGAATTGTACAAACATCATTAAACGTACATCAAACGTTGCTCGTTCATTTTCACTCGAGTCTGCCGTTGTGCGCAGGTGCCTAAGCACATGTTCACACCACTCACATGTCAAAACTGTGCACACGTTCACACTCCACACATCTCCCCCTTCTTAGTAATAAGCACAAAATTAACATTGCAATATTTCTTACAACCTAAGTACTAATTTCTATATCTGACAGGTTTGTTAATAACCCTACCAGTTCTGGTTATTTGTGGCACTGAACTGTTGCCATTAATTGAAACCTCAGGAACTGAAGAGACAGAGGGACTAGGCTCAACTGTATCATCAAAATCAAAATCAATAGCTTGCCAATGAGCTGTTGTGTTAGACAGGCGCTTTTTCAAAAAAGATGAATTTCTCCGCAATACTCTACCAAATTCATCCTTCACAAAATAAGAACGAGAGGTTTTGGCTTTACCTACTATTTCTCCTGGCACCCATTGTTTGCCCTTTTCTTTTTGCAACAAAACGCTATCACCCACCTTAAAGACATCACGGTGCTGTGAATGTTGATCATAATATTTCTTTGCTTTTAGCCTTTTTGTATTTAACTGTTCAAGATTTATATGAGGTTCCTTGTTTAATATATTTGAGGAAACGGGAAGAGTAGTACGCAACATTCTTTTACAGAGAAGTTCCGCTGGTGATAAATTTAGACCTGCTAGGGGAGTTGTTCTGTATTCCAACATAGCTTTATAAATGTCACTATCAGTATCAGTGCATTTCTTTAGCATAGTTTTACAAATACTGACTGCACGTTCCGCAAGTCCATTAGACTGACTATATCTGAAACTTGAAGTTACTAAATTAAAATCCCATTGTTTTGCAAAATGTCTAAATTCTATACTATAAAATGGATTATTATCTGAAACAAAAGTTGTTGGTATTCCATGTACAAAAAAAATAAGTTTTAATTTATTAATAATCTCTGATGCACATTTGGATTCTAACTGAAAAAGTTCAATCCAATTACTAAAG
>VTPC01078811.1:0-11931 GCA_011009095.1 Ignelater luminosus | reverse complement strand
AAACGTGGCTAGTTTGGTACTACTAGCACCATCTCTGGGTTAGTCTCGGGACTTATTGAACGATGTGTTAAGCTTGTGTGTCATGAACTCCTCAAAAACTTCAATATTGAAAACTTCACCTTATTAATTTTAACATAACTATTTCAGAATGATGAAAGCATTTGGCAATTATAGATACAATTCTATTGAATTTAACAACAAAATATCTGGCTACTTTTCACAGTTTCTGCCTTTTACTTATTCACTTTGCAAGGGCATAAATAAGCCCACTGAGTTAAGAGTAAAGAGTAAAAACATGTTGGTAAGGTGACTGAAACTGGCCGCTTCGGTCACCGGAAGCTCCCTCAACCATACTTAAAAAGTCCCAATGTAATCGGGAGCCGAAACCGTCTCAGCATTCACCTCGGTTGCCGCTGGACGACACCGCTATGAGGGCAAGCCCGTCTACTACCACTACCAAATTGTACGTGCTTTTCTAGTTGGTTCTGCAATAGATCGAAGTTCCACCGCAGCTGCCAGTACTATTCGTTTGAACGACTCTTAGACGTACGGTAGTAGTGGTTCTAAAAAGAAAAATGCAGTTTTTTAATCACCATTGCACATTGCCACTTCTTACCATTTTTCGTAAACTAATCTCCTCACTGCTAGGTTCTGCTAGCACGATGTCCTTCAGCACTAACTCATTAGTACGGCGATATACTAATCTTCCAAACAACGCTTCAGAAATTGCTGGATTCTGATTTCCACTTCGTGCCCAATCCATCCTCACGTTCCACAGCCTCGTTACGACAACGCTTTCAACCAGTGTTGAAGACACTTATGCTTCTTGCCGACACTTACTACCACCACGAGAGCACGTTTAACTATGCGAATACTACTACCTTGCCACCGACATTGATTGCTGCCTGAAACGGGAGCCAAAAGCATCCGAAGATTTACCAAAGCAATTTGGTTGAACGACGATATCATGGAGAGAAATATCACCCACTGCATAGAGTCTTGGAGTACAACCATTACTATTGCTGCCGCCAAATAGAATAACTTACGTCTAAAAAAACTGGCAAAAACGAAACTTCTATATCTGTCAATGAACCGTATCATATCAACCTTGCTGGTCGAATATTTCGAATTTAAGAAAGTCTGGTAATCGGTTCTATAATATTGAACCATAAATGGGCTAATAAGACGGCTTTGCCTTATAGAGATACGGTTGCCTCGGAAAAGAAGCGATTCAACGGCGATTGTGGCTAAATTCGACAAGAGCAGCGAAAATAAAAAGAAATCTTGCAACCAAAAGCAGAAATGTTTTAAATGTCATTTTGCGAAGCCTTACCCTACAAAGTTATCGGAGGGCGCAACCTGTTTAAATCAACTTGTGAGGCATTCGTGAGCACAGCTAACAGTGACGTCTGCATATAACAGTGAGGAGATTTGGTAGTTAGGCTTTGCTTATGCACAAAAACATGGGATCCATTACAAAAAAACATTTAACTCGGTAACATGTTTTGCCATCGTAATGAGAGTACTGAGTACCTATGGCTTAATTTGGTGCAAATTAATGTGAAAACAAACAACCATCAGTTGAATAAACTAGAAACAAAGAAATTGTACTTACTTCTACTGAGAGCGAGTACGTAGCAGCCAGTGAAGGTGTCGTAAAAGCATTACGATTGAGACAATTGGTCCATGGTCCAACCACTAAGTCCACCGCCCAAGTACTTCGTCCAAGGCCCAAGCATCTGGTACATGTCATAAGCATATACTACTCGGCCCAAGTACATAGTACACATTACAAGTATGTCAGTATGGTGCAAGTAATTAAACAAATAAAACTTCTTTATCAAGCCCACAAAAATTTAAATTCTTAGCTACGTTTTCATATGTTTCGGCTATATCAAAAAAAAATAACCATCTGCAGGCTTTTTAATACATCCAAAATATATAAATTAAATTTGTGAGTTTAACAAAGAAGCTTTATTTATTTAGTTACTAATGAAATCAACTAAATCGAATCCATTAACTTATGATGGAGGATCCAAGTACTTGGTATATGGCCCAAGTTCTTCGTTCATGAGATTTAGATAAAATCAAACACCAGTGGAAATAAAACATAAAAACGTGCACAAACGTTGCGTTGTGAGGCTGTAGTAATTTGATGTAGACACAAAATTGTTCAATTTTGCTGTGGCTGGACTCTCCTTAGAGTGTTTACAAGGAGACATCAGCTGCCACACGTACAATAAAAAAAAGCTTTATTGCCTTGATGATAGGGTAGAAACGGTCACGATAGCCTAGATTGAAACAGAATTCATCTCCAACACCATGTAGAGGCTTCAACATAATGTAACAACCAAGTTCCTTTAAAATAAATAAAATAAAGTGTTGTCTAAAAGCTGATGAGTGTGGATTCTCATTTGAGGTGTTAATTGGGCTATTGCCACACTCTGTTGCGACATTTTGTAGCGATGTTTCGGAGCTGACTCTCCTGCTGAAATCGAGAGGTATACATAGAATTAAGTTGACTAGTAGAATATTATATTGCTAAGCTTGCTTAATTAAGGCCAGACTGTCCCATAAAGTCGTTATTAGGTGATAATGAGAGGACCTGTAAAAAACGATACAAAAATCGAAGAAAACAAACCTGGAGATGTATGCACCTAGGTCTAAGATTTAACAAACCTCTCAATTATCCTACCTGAGTTCTGATAGGCGACCGTAAAGTAGTCAATAGCAATGGCTACCAATAAATACTAAAATCACTGACTATTTCCTTCTAGAGCTGTCATCAAGTGACATATTAACCAAAAAGTCTTTAGAAGAAGAACCTTTTGGCGTAAGCAACTTAAATAGCATACCGATCAAAAATGAAAGTTTTATTATACAGGGTGTTACTTAATATTATGTACTTATTATAATGGGCGATTCTTGGGACAATTCTAAGTCAAAAAGTTTATATAAGTTAAAATAAATACGTAACATTAAGTAACACCCTGTATAAAATACCAAATAAAAGATTTCTTATTTAATTTTCTAAATAAATTATACAGTGTGTTTCACTTCTCAAGTTCACACCCTTGTATCGGCCTTATTTATTTTCTGATTGATTTCAAATTTTTGTCAAATGTACTACCACTTAAAAGAAAATTTTAACAAAGTTTAGATAATTTCTCTGAAATTTGCCAAACTACTGAAATCAAAAGTAAATGCAAAAATGGATAAATCGTAGTAGGCCTAGTTTTAACTTAAAAAGTTACTAAGAAAAGTTGTTCAGAATCACAGAAACAGTTGAAATACAGATTTTCGCGGAAAAATTCTCATTTTTTATTTTTTCATGAAATTATTATTCAGGTTTCATAGCTAACTGATTATAAAAGTGTTGTAGAGTAAAATTTGGTAATAAGAGTCTTTCATGTCCACTTTGTAGCAACAAAAGTAACAACAACAGTAAGTAGTTTTTTATTTTGATCTAAACTATTTACATAATTTACATTACAATTTCTAAGCAACCGCTTTTGGTTCACTTTTAGCCGATTCACACAACGTTGGGTCATCATCTGGTATGCCTTCAATTATATCTTTAACTCTTTTAACTTCATCTTTTAATTTTTCCTTTTCTTTTGTTAAATAGTCTATTGTATTCATTACATCTTCCATTATTAAAATTTCTTTCTCGACTTCATCTAAATCCTCTTTACTTGTTGGAACTGAATTTAAAAGAAGTGTATATTCAAGCAGCCGCTTTATATCCAATTCGATTTTATCTTGCTGAAAAGAGTTACCATATAAACCAAGCTAATAAATATGAGTCAGTATAAATACTTACCTCTTCTTTTAGATCTTTAATGTCGCTTCTAATAATTTTCAATTTTCTGTGGTATTCTTCTAGTGTTGTTGACATTGCTTCAGATTGTTTCTCTAATTCTTCAATTAATTTTAAATTTTCCTTGAGTATAATTTTATCGCTTTTGTCCAACTCTAAGACTCTATCGATAGTTAATTTCATATCTTCCATGTCTTCTATAATTACTGACAAATTTTGAAATATGTATTTTATCTCTTGGGCGTTGTTTGTAACAGCATCAATTTTTGCTCTAATTGCTGGAATGTTCTTTAAAGATTCTTCTGTTTCTTGCTTGATTCTTTCATACTCTAGAAGTTTTAGAATTATTATAATTTGTCAGGAATGTAGATAAAGCACAAGAGAACCAAAAAGAATGGTTACAATGTAACTGAAGTAGAACAAAAGAAAAACTAAACGTCAGTTCCTGTAAAGATTTGTCACTGTAGGGTTAACTTACCTTTCAAGTTTTCTAGAGTTAATTTTGCCGACTCAGTAATATTATTCACATCGGCTATAGCCTTATCAGCTCTATTTTCATAATCTTGTACTAGTTCAAACTTATCATCTACATCCTTTTGTTTACTTTCCAATTCTTCTAAGTCCTTTTTTACCTTAGCCTTGTTATTATCTATCTTATCACTTGCTTCTTTTAAATCACCAACTATTTTATCAATTGCAACAAGATCGTTATTTATTTCAGTTAGACTACTTGATATACCATCTGTAGTAGGTATTTCCAAACTATTAGCATTTTCCAAAAGCAAATAAGCTTTGTCTTTTGTGTTCTTAGTTTTCTCATGAAAACCTTTAGAGTAATTTCTCATTGTTTCCAAACCCTCTTCACTCTTCAAAACCTCCTTGCTTAAGTCTTCTAATTGTTTTTGAACAGCTTTCTGATCATTTAAAAATTGTTCTGCTACTACACAAGCTGCCCTACAACTTGAATTCACATTCTGTGAAAGGTTATGTAATTCATCTGCTTTATTTTCAATTTCTTGAGATGCTTTAAGAGAATCTTTTGCAAGCTTACTCATTGTCTTGTTATGCCTGGATATGCTTTTGGATATCTTAGTTGCGTTTTCTAAAGCACTTTCACATACTCCTATAAGATTATTGCCTTCTTTTAAATTTGTGCCAGCAGTAATTATATTACTTTTTATTTGCTTATGATCCAGTTCATGGTTTAGTTGATCAATAAATTTAATAATTTCATTATGAAAATCATTTATTTTTTTGTTTAAATTATTGATAGCATCTTCAACTGAAACTGTTATATTTACATCTTCGTATTCCATAAGCAACTTATGAATTTTAGCTTTTAAAAGTTTGATTTCGTTTAGAAAATGTTTATAATCTTGTATGTATGCTGGGAGATTATTCTCAGCATGTTCAAGTAAGTTCTTAGCTTCCTCTAGGTATTTCGTAAAATTTCTTATTGAATTTTGTACAAAATCATAACATGGTGGACAGGAAATGCAACCAAGCGTAAGGTTATAAGTGTTTTCTTTACATTGATTGCAATTCTTTCCTTCTACATTCTTTAGACAAGAGCATTTACCAGTTGAATTGCATTGTAAGTCTTTGGACCCAAACGGATTACAGTTGCAGTTCTCACAGATATCGGATGAAACTTGGTAGGTAAATGCTTCGCATCGATCACAGAGCAATCTGAAATTTATTAATTGTTTATTATAAGACTTGAATTTGAATTTTACTATAGAAATGTCTCCAGAAAAATCAAATGAGTCATCGATAAAACAACTTATCTGCATGGCTTGTCTTATTGGATACCAATTGAAGTGAAGATTTTGGGTTTAGTGAAGATCATCTTCGAATTAGATCAGAGAAATGCTGATTTGAGTCTCAAAAAAGAATTTCTTTCATTCATTCTCAATGTACAACAATGCTACACACAGCTTTCTAAAAGAGTTACAATCTTTGAGTGAAAAAGTATGTATGCATGCAGCAAAGATTTTTTAAGGAGCTACAAATCACGTGGCTCATCCTGTATAAGGGGGTATACTATGAAAGATTTCAATACTCGATTATGTTTGGTCAACTATATTTCAAAAACACACTATTAAATCATCTCGTTTTTAGTTGCATTTAGTTTGTTTCAAACAAAGATTGATCAAGAAATAACTACATTGATTATAGCAATGATTAATAAACAAAACCTTCATCTCATTGGCATATAGACCTAGGGTATTATAATAAAATTACTATTTTTAAAGAGCTTACCCAGAAAATCCTGGTTTACAGTTACATTGGCCAGTTACAGCATTGCATGATTTACTGATAGATCCAACAGGATCACACATACAATCTGAACAACCACGACCACTAAAAATATTATAAAACCCATCTGCACATCTATCACAGTTTCTACCAATCACATTTTTGTAACATTTACACTGGAAAGTAATATCATCACACATGGATTGCTCCTCTATGTTACTAAAAGTGCCCAGCATGTAACAACCACATGTGTCATTATAATTCCCTGAAAATGTTATTTTATAATTGTTTAATGATTTTGATCATCTTACCATTAATTATAGTTAACTTTATATAAATAATTAAGAAAACCAATATTCTGTTTGAATCTTGGTATTTCCACATTGTTAATATCTATTAATAACACAATTTTTTGTTTGATAAATGTAATACCTTTTAGATAACATATCTCACTTCATATTTGTTGTGTTATCTAACTAGAGCAAATTCAAGCAAACTATGGTTTAAACGGTATAGGTAGATTTACTTTTTGATTTAAATGTATCTCGAGATACATGCAACATATCGTTGTCTATTCGTATCACACATTAATGCAAAGATAGGTAATTTTTATTGTATCGTTTAAAACAATGTAATTTGTGAGTACAACTTCTTATCTTAAGTCAGTATTTTGATCCTCTTTATCAAAAGTGTAATATTTTATTATGTATACATAATACATGTAACAATTACTCAGAATATACAAAGGAACATCAAGATAATCAAGCGAAAAAGGGATTCAATTGTAAGCTACATGTTCATAATTGTCAACAATAAATGAATAAACAATCAATAAATTCTAATTGCCACAGAGAGCAAGTTTAATATTTAGTCTGAATAATGCAAAAATTGTATTTAAAAAATATTTCTATTTTTTTTAAACTATTTTTGTTAAATATTTTATATTATGTTTGTATGTTTATGTTACACAAATTACATCGCAGCCATGAGGGAGAATCGGAGATATTATATTATGTATTAATAAATAATAATGTAGGCAGTGTTTTTTATTAGTAACACTTTGTCTATGATGGGTAGAGACAATCTTTCACAAATAAATTTTTAATTTAATGTTTGCCTACTTTTTTTAGCTCATCAGTTTTTTAATTGATAAGCTCGAAATAAATCTGAAATTTCTTGCTATTAAAGAAAATACTTTTTTATTGTTTCAACTTTCCGGTACCACTCCTATCTACTATAATCCTGCAAGATAAGGATCATAATGGTATTAATCATCACTAAACACCCTTCATTTTATTTACTTTTCTATGCATAATTAAATTAATAATTAAAAACCATTTAAATTAAACTATTGAATAGTTGCATACAAACAAATAGTAAGTAACAATGTCTAGCAATTTAAACATCTTATATATGTAACATTTGCATATATGAAAATTAGCGTTGTAACCTTCAAGGCTTTTTCAGGAAAACAATACCTAATGATTTGCATTGCTTTGATTACTTTTCTAGAGCAAGTAAACACCTTGCGGCTTTGATATTTGTAATTAATATTATTGGCAAAAATAAAAATGCTCAAGACTAGATCATAAGTAAATTTTCTTGAAAATATTTAATTTCTTGCTCATAAGAAGAAGGTATAATCGAACAGGAAAATCTATTCTGCTGGGACAGTATCAAAAATGATTTCAAAAAAGATCAAGTCTTATCATCTCTGATTATGTCTGCCATCAGCGTTGTAATGTATCTAGTTACATGTATCTAGATACTTTTGGTGTGACGGAGAAAGTAACTTAGTTACTTTTCCCAATTTAGTATTGCTATCTGTAACTATAGTTACATCTTTTGTGTATCTGGTAGAAGTATCTAGAGATAAAACAATAATTATGATAATCTATAGCATAACATTACTTTCAGATTCATTTTTATTTGTAAGTTGTAACTCATGTAAAATTATTGATACAATTATGAAATCACTGAAAAGTATCAGTTGAGAGAGTTATATTTCAATTCTACATGGTTACATGTAATCAAAAATAAACAATTTATTTTTGCAATTTCTTTCTCAAAAGATATCAAAATGGAAAATTTTGATGAGTGGTCTAAATTTCGACTACCCAGCCCTAAATTGGGAAAAATAAAGAAAACTAATAATTGAAGTAATACTAATTAATTAAGGTAATATTCTTGAAACTATTTACAAAAGACGCAGACGTACACATCTTTTCCGCTCCAGCACAATCGTTATGGGCCCAAACATTGCACATGATGCTCATTGTTATCATGCGAAAATAGTCCAACAAACATAAATAAAAAGGTCAGATTCTGACCTCATAGGTTGCTACCTTTAGTACCCTGTACTGGAACGATACTGGCAAACAGTGGCGAGACTGATCATATAGGTCACACTGGTCAGAAGCAGGGCCAATGCTGCACCAGTACTAATACCTGCATCTTGCCATAAAGGGCCCATTACAGTGCCAGTAGGTTTACACAGTAATGGTTTTCTTCTGGCCCATTAGATGAAGTGCACAAACATTTTATACTTTATCTTCACAGTGCCAGCAGTATACCAGTAATACAAAAAAAATCACCCTGCCCGAAGAAATGACGCTTATGGCTAAATTTTTGATTTTGCAAGTTTTGATTTTTAAATAAAACTTATTTTAAATTTTTTAATTTTAGACATAGGCATCCTTTTTTCGGACAAGGTCACGCATGTCTTTTATTAAGTTTTTGTTATTTAAATAAATAAATAATACAAGCATATAATTTCATATAATTGCTGCTGCCTCCCCTCAAATAAAAGTTCAAAAGATCGTGCAAGTATTGATCATCATTTTCGTCCTTGTTTTGACTCATTATTAAGCTAATACAACATTAGCAGCATGAGAATACTAAGGCGCCATCTAATAGTAATGTCTCGACATGCCGTTCTTATTCAAAAATTAAATATTTCCAAAATAGGAAATATAGAAAGAATTGTTCTAATTTTAAGTGGGGTTTCTATGTATAATAAATAAACTTAGTATTTGGCCGTTTGCTGGGTGCGCTGCAGTTGTTATGGTTACTATATATGTGGCCATTGACTGAGCGAGCTAAGGGTGCCAGCGCCAGCATTTTGCCATTAGTGCGAGAGGAAGACCGTATGCTAGCCGTTATATGCATGTTTGCTGAGAGTCCTTCGCAGAAAAGACAGGCTGCGTCTTCATCGTCAGGTTTCCTTTTCCCCACGGGTAAATCCATGTCACTCAGATTATCATCAACAATGGTTTCTTCGACAATAAACTTTTCAGAAGAACTGTCTTCCTTCTGTTTCTTTAAAACCTTTTATTTCAATTTGTTTTTCTTCTCTTTGCTTTTCTCTACTTTTACTTTTTTCAGTTTGCCAGTCTATTCTCCTTCAAAATTTAATCTCTTTATCACTTGGTTCCGTTTCGTTCTTCATCTTCATCACTACACATGGTAGTCGGAATTCAGACCAACACGTGTCTTAACTTTTGGTGTTGTGTACGGGATAAAAACAAAGCCTAACAAATAAGTCTTAATAAATTTCAAAAGCCTAGAACACCCTAAACACGTTGAGCAAATAGTTATATAGCTACTACTAACACTTAATCTACAATAAAATCATGAACACATACCTTCAAAAGTTTTGAGGCGAGCAAAAATAAATTTTTGCTTACTTTACTGGCATATGATAACGCACGCAATTGGAAGTATTTACAGAGCAATAACCTTAGACTTGGACTTCTCCTCTAGCATGGGTTACCTTTTAAGTGATTCTTGCACTTGCTCATATTAACTTACAAAACTGGTAATGGTATCAATCAAAATTGATTGGGAATCATGTCTGAAGACATCAAAAATTCTTACTGTCCTATTTGTGGCAAATTGTAAAAAAAAGTAAAAATCATCAAACGCAGATTATCTTTCAATTGATTCTACGTACTATACAAATTAATATGAAAAGCAGGAATCGCGAAAAACATGAATTTCAATGATATTTCTCTATATTTCGCTATAAAAGTTGACATTCTGTATTTTAATCTAGAATGATCAATATTTGACCGAAAACTGACAAGATAAATGCTAGTCATACTTGAAGACGCATTGTTCATTGCTTATCCTGCCATAACCGTTGATGTTAATTTTTGAAATAAAAACTGTAATCTTGAAATTCCTATTATTTGTGGAAATAATCCCAAGTAATTTCTATTAATTTCTCACTCTGGAACTATAAAATTAGTTTTAAACTAGAGCGTTTTTAGGAATCAAAATCTTGAAGATCACATAATTTTAGAAACAAGTTTGGTAACAAGAATATTACAAATTAGAAATGAAAACTCTAAATTATGGTTTCTACTAGATGGAGTTTTGGACAGGATAATCAAGATTGTGGGCTCGATCCCCAAGCGAACTTTTAAAAAATTATAATTTGCTCTGTTTTTATTACACGGTTTTTTATGGAATACCTGTAATTTCCGAAGTTAGACTACAACGGTAGTATAATTCTGCAAGTTTAAGGAAGACGAAAGACATCTTTATAATTATTTCTGTTACTGGTCCTTTAGATAGTGATAAATATTATTCTAAAAACTACTAGCAAAAATAAATTGAAAGGACTCTTTGTCCTTGCAGGTTACACGGCGAATTTTCACGCACTTAAATGTTTTTATATAATAGCAGCTAATTACATGTTATAAACTTAATTAATTGTATATATTCAATACACATTCGTGTATTCATAATACAATAATTAGATACAGCGTATTAAAATCGTTAGTTAGGCATTGTAGCATTATCTGTAACAAATGTGCGTGTTCAAATAATAAAAGAAATTTTTGCGACCCCCTACATAAAAGTTTTGGAATGGGTATATAAAGATGCAATTCATTTAGCATTAAGCACAAAGTATCAAAATGAATACTTTCAAGTTTGCATTTTTAATCATTGTTGTGTTTAATATTTTTCATTTATATGTTTCATTTAGTGGTGCAGGTTTTGCTAGGTGTAAGTACCTATTTATTTTATATTCGAAACGATTTAAATTGATACTAACAAATTAAAAACTGCAACGTATCTTTTTATACAGTTATTTTATAAATATGTTTTAGTGATAGAAACCAAAGTTGGAATTGTATCTGTCTCATCAAATAGCAGTGTATTTATTAAACTATTGTACTATCTAGTAATACATAATTTTTGTAATAGATATTGCAGGGAAAAAAGCAGATGAAAATTGCAACGAAAGTTCGTGTAAAAAAATACTGCTCTGAGGAACATCCTGCAATGGACGAAGCGGTATGTCAGGACGCACCAGAAGTCTATCATGTATATGGCTCTCCCCATAAAATGCACTGTCTTTGCAGTAAGTATTACACATAGGTAATTGAAAAACTTTGTAAGTAGTTTTCCTGCTGTTACATCTTTTCTCCAGATTCAAAAATTTTCAGTATAAGGTGAGGCTGGTGGGATGGATCTCGTGGGCAGGTCTATCTTTTTAAAGCAATGATCCTCATTGTGAGAATGCCATATCCAACCAACCAACGGGAATAATCCGAGACGTGTGTAGAAGATTCCACGGCCAACCTTTATAATGATAATTTTTGATTTACTGTATGCTATAAAGTTTTTCATTCTTATTTTATTGCTAGACCTTAATGCAGTTCATTATGTTTGAGTTGGTACAACTGCAGGAACCTTCTACATAATAAGCGTTACTGTGCTGTGTTTGTCTTACGATATTATATACTGTTATCATTGCAAGGTACTTTAAGAATTTATACAGAAATTATTCCAGGGGTACATCCTGACAATATCTTTGATCTGGCAGAAGTTGGTATAACCGA
>VTPC01078766.1:0-11132 GCA_011009095.1 Ignelater luminosus | reverse complement strand
TGAAATCCAAAACCAAACGTAGAGAAAGAATTGCACAAAGTACGCATATTTGTTCAGTACATTTTACAGGAAATATTCTAAAATGTCAAAGCTTTTAACGTAAAATTATCATTGTCTTGACAATTCCACCGCAGCTGTACCTACATATAAAAAATTCAAAAGTATCCGGCTTTTAAATTTGACTCTAGGAAACAAGTGACCGCGTTTAATGGAAAACCGGGTAGTAGGTTGACAAATTGAGTTCAATTTCCGTCAATTACAAATAAAACTAAAAAATGTGTTTGGTGTACAGATTGAATAAATTGTGAGAAAAATAGTAAATATAAATAAAGAACGGCGGCGTTACTTTCTTATTATTATAAACTGAGATTCCTAAACCTCAAATAAATACAGATTTCAGACGAAGTAGCAAGCACCTCGCACATTATATTTAAAATGAAAGATGTAAAGAATTGACTACGCTTTCCGAAACTGCTATTGGAAAATTGAATCTAAGAAAGGTATGTATCAGGAAGTAAAATGGCGAAGAACGCCTTAATGAAATATTCCGAGTGTCAATCGCTCATGCACAAACTTTTATAAGAAAATGAAGTTTGGGCAGGAAATGCTAGAAACAAAGGAAAAGAATTTCTAGCCTAGAAAATCTTAAGAAACCTTTATAGACAGTTCGTTGAATTTTTAAAATAAAGAACCATGTTAACCTTCGACAGGTTATAACACGTTATAATACTGATTTGTACGATAACATGACCCATATGAGCTTGCACGGTTTGGATGTCGCAAGAGAATTGCAAAAGCTGTAGACAAAACTATGTTTTTCACTTAATACAGTTAATCAATCGGATTTTTAAACCAACAACAGCAGAATTCATACAGGATTGGAAACAAATTATTTACAATTTAAATTAAATAGCAAAAGCATCTTAATTTAAAAAATAAATCCCACAGGCATGTGTGTTCTATGCTGAGACCTTAACTTTATCAACTTAGTTCTTTCTCCTAGTAATACTAAACCATTTACAAAAAGTTGGAAGTTACTCTGTTTTATCGAAGAACTCCGAAGAAGTCTTTACTGAATTTGCGAAGTCTGTCTGTCAGCATTTCTTGTCAAATTCTGAAATTTTGACTTCAGATTTGGATTCTACATCAAAAACTAAAGACAACGTGGTATCTTCGTATTTCGATAACTCTTTAGGAACATGGTCAAAATGGCCGCCAAAATTTGAAAAACGTAACAAAACAGGAGTTCGTTGTGGTTATGCTTTGCATTCCCAGATGTTTTTTGTTCTGCTTTCTACGATTTAAGGTAGACTTAAATTATGAAGATATACTAAGCAAACTTGTCTGAATATTCTAGTTAGCAATGGTTTCCAAGAAAAGAAGAATTACCGAAATCGCTTGGTTAACGCTTAGGATGCAGTTTTCTAGACTTTTCCTCAACTAAGATGTAAATAAAGAAAAATCTTAACTTGATCCTGAAAAATCTTCAAAACACCTAAGAAGGCAGGACTCATTGAACAAGCCTTGGTGTAACATGCAACATTGAAAGCTAATATTTCTGTTACTACTGACTTTAAAAGAAACTGCGTATCGTTCACTTGTGCTTTTTGTGTATCTTTAGGATTCAGAAGTAAAGTACCAAGGTTACGATACCTTGCCAATACTATTGGAATCTACTTACAAAAAACTTTGAAAATTTCTACTATCTGTTTCTGTACTGTCTACAACAGCTATAGTACCAAGTACTACTTGTATGACTTAGATGGTCATTACCTGCCAGTGACAAACTTTATGTTCTTTCTGATCATTTTTAGCTAGAAACCCATGGTTTTGTAGAACAGTCCTTCAATCATATATCTTACTTGTCTACAACAACTTAATGTATTACTAAATAATTAATACTAGGCAGTTTTAGGTAATCAATTCGAAAATAACTCCTACCATAATCCGCATTTACTATTGTAAATGCAAAACAGACACAAGTATATTACCCTATTGGCACTCTGCCGGTGCGCACAACGCTAGTAGGAAATTGGTGGGAGTCGAAAAGCTGGAACCTATTTGGTACCCTTCGGTGTAGGGTTATGTTTGAGTTGAGTTTGTTTTACTAGTCCTTATCTTTTCTTTCCGAAATTTCCTGTCTTGTGCCCTTTCTTGATTTCCTTCCATTTTATTCCTCTTCTTTCCACCGCATCTCGCACTTTCCATCCTTTACGTAGCCTTCCTCTTATATTCTTTCTCGGTATCTTGGCTTGGTAAATCTTCCTTGCTTTCCGAGTTTCGTCCATTCTAAGTACTGTTGGTCCAGTCGATCTTTGAATACACGTCATCAAGTAATACATATACTCTCCTTACTATACATACTGAGATAATAAAAGATAGAAAACGAATGATATTTGTCATTTCAGTACTACCCACTGATATAATTTGTGACGCGTCGGCTGGACCAACAGTAGGTGACCTAGCCATCCCAGCTGTCTTTCTTCTATTACTTTTGCGATAGGTGTAACTTTCAATTTCGTTCTCGATTGTATCTTTTCTTGTTATTTTTTCGATTTTCCTCAGAAATCTCATCTCCGTGGCTGTAATTTTACTCTTTGATTTGCTTGTTAATGTCCATGATTCACTCTCGTATAACACCATGGGTCTAACAACTTTCTTTATATTTCCACTTTTGTTTTCCTAGGCACTTCTTTTTTCTCCGTAAAGGTGTTTCTAGACACTTTGTATATTCTACTTGCTTTTCCCACTTTTTCATTTATTTCCTTATCCATATTTCCATTTTCTTCTACTATGGTGCCTAAATAATTAAAGTTATTAACTTGTTCTACCTTCTTTCTGTCTACATATTAGGATTCTGTTTCTTTTCTTTGTTTGAGATTATCATAGTTTTTGTTTTATTTGTATTTGCTTCCATGTTTATTGTTTTTAATTTTTCTTGGTATATATTTAGAATTTTTTGTAAAACACTTTCTGAGTCTGCTATTAACATTTCTTGAATTGTCATCGTTCTCAATTTCTAATATCTTATTTTTGTGTTTATGCTTCTCTGTTTACTTTTCTTTACAGCTTCCTCTATAACAATCGAGAATAAAAGCGGACTCAGAATGAATCCTTGTATTAATGCAATTTTTCTTTCAAATTTAGTCAATTTGTCATTGTGTAGTCTTATTTTATTTCTGTTTCCTTTATATAATGCTTTGATAATATCGATCATTCCCGCATCCACTCCTCTTCTTTCCAGACTGCTCCACACATCTTTTCTTATTATCCTGTTGAAAGTCTTTTGTAAATCTATAAAACAGAAGTGTAGTTTTTTCCTTTATGTATTATATCTATTATAAATCATTAAAGAGCCAAATCAGTAATAGATCTATTACCTTGGCTTAGTGAATGGTCATGTATCGACTACGGCTGCGAAAAAAGATCATAATTCCCTTCTGTGTATTCCTTACTATGCCGCAATGTTTTGAGATCCAGATAAGAGTCACCTAATTTCTTAGGTCTAAAATGGCCAGGAAACGGTGGAACTCCAGAGCCAGGATTTTAACTATCACCCGACAACCTACCTTATAAATGCCTAAACAGCAGACGGTAACTCGCTGTGCTTAATAGTCCTTCTAAATCCAGAGAGCAAACACCATTATTATTAATGGGACGTTTTGTACTAATTTGTTATCAAGTCTGTCCTCAGACAGTAATACTGTAGGTGAAAACCAACACTAGATGTATACCATGCATTGCTTGAAAAAAGGCTATCGGTGTAGTCTATGCTGAATTGTAATATAGATCAAGAAAGAAATCCCATATTAAATCAAGAATATTGTATGTGATAGTCATCTGTTTCGATACTCTGAGACTTGAAAGTAAAGACTAGCAAAGGCAATTTGAGCTTCAAATTTAAAAAACTGTTCTTAGAATTACGGAGCATGGAAGAAGCATTTATCCTTGTCTCAGTCAATATCGACATAAATCATCGCAAAAATTAGGGTAGTTTCGATTTTTTAATATATTGTTAGGACCTCTACGCGTAGTATAAATCCAGATTTGCAACCTCGAAAAACCTGTGTTACCTGCGTAGTGACCAAAAAACAGTAAAATTTTTTCACTTGTTTTGGTTTTTTGACCATATCTCCTAAACTATGCCTTCTGCCGAAAATGTTATTTATATCTTCGTTAGAGTAAATTACATTTGCTGGAATGTGAGACCAGGATGGGCTCTGCACGTCCATTAGTTACCGAGATGCAGCTTTTAAAAGATTGAAAATTTTTTCCAAAGAATGACATTTTGTTGTAAGGATGGTAAGTAGTCCTAGATCGCTGGTAGACCAACCCCAGTCGTTTGGGTTTCTACCCCCAACCATTTCTCTATTTGATAGTAAGTGCAAAACGCGTAGTACCTTGCAGCGGCTTTGGTAGGGAAAAGGCGAGCAAGGTTCACTTTGGCTGTGACTGCTGATTTGACGAAGCAAGTGTAACGAAGGCTGTTTAGAGACTCGGCGTCATCTCCTCCATAGACAGCTATGAGGAGCTTCTCACCAGCTGTGACTATCGCTTCCTGACTGGAATCTGGTTGCAAAAGTATTTTCGCCATCTCTATCAAGTGGGGATTTTTCTGGCCATTTTGTCTTCCTCTGCAAGAATAGGGCAGAGGCGGTGTCACAGGCACTAAAGGAGTGAAGAGATAGCGCGAATTCTTGTGGGTATCTAAGGTCTCCACAGGCGAATGAGGTGGTGGAAAAATGGATGCACCCAGACCCACCTCTGTCGCTTTTCTGGAAGTACACGTTCCTAGAGCCATTGAGCAGAACCAATAAATCCACATCCTCTCCAATCACTATGACATTTTCATAAGATGAACTCTTAAAGAGAGCAGTCCTGACGATGTCTGCGTCAGCGTCTTCTGCAGATTGTTTGGTCTCAATCCCTTGCTTATTGAACTCAGTGCAGAGCATTTCAATCAGACGCCGTTTGTTTTGTTTTTAAAAATCTTTACCTCTAAAGATGTTTTATTTCTTTTTGTCCTTTTAAAAGAAGAAAGAGGAAAATGTCTTTTTATTGGAATTAATTTTTTATAATTTCGTATTTCTCTATCGCCTCCAGACAATTTTAGCAATAAATCAGGGCTTGTCAAGCGATATAGTCGAAGAAATAAAAATGCATTTAGCAAGAGTGTTTTGGTATTTGGCCATTTTTGAGAAACCTATTTGCCCGACAAGCACTATCTTGCCCTTAAATTATAGCTAATTAAATTTACTAAAAATTCTTTTCGATAGCTTTTATTATAGGACAAGTCTTTTTGCCAATATTTAGTTCCAAACATTACCGTAACGAAGAAATGTCACTTTTCGGAAAAAATTCCAATTTTTGAAAAGCCGTATCTCGGTAACTAATGGACGTACAAAGCGCATCTTGGTCTCAAATTTACTCTACTCTAAGAAAGGTATGAATAACATTTTTGGTAAAAAACATAATTTAGGAGATATGATCAAAACACCAAAACAAGTGCGGAAATTTAGCTGTGTTTTGGCCACAACTCAGGTAGCACAGATGTTTCGGGGTTGCAAATCCCCTACCCGTAGGGGTCCTAACAACATATTAAAAAATTAGAACTATTTTCTACATCAAATGACTGAAAATCTAAACAACTTAGCAATAGCAATAAGTAGCTTTTCCAACGCCAGAAATAATTTGCAATTTGTAATCTATAAATAATCATTTGTGCGGGCTTGTTCCCATTTGGTTTTGTCATCAGCAGTCAATACTACCACTAATTTAGAAGGTTTTAGAAGGAGAATTTTCTCTTAAAAGGCGCGTTTTCTTTTTTTTATTAAAAAACTGAAATATGAAATGTCAAAAGCGATTACTTGCAAAGCATAGTATAAAGTAAAGAAATTTATTGAGATATCTAAACATAGGAAAGTTGCAGAAGACGATGCTACACCGTCAGATAATTAACGCGCCGTTAAAAAATAAGCTGGGAAGTAATCTTTAATCGAGTTTCATCATTGGTAATATGTTTGATATAGAGAATCTTGATTTTATTTACCAAATATACGTATAGAAAAATCAGAATTCGCGCAGCAATTGAACCCGCACATATCGTGGCTGTCCGCGCCAATTGTTCTACCCATTAAGTTAGCAAATTGATGATTTTTCTATTTGTCTATTGGTAAGTAATATGATAATGGTCTATATTGATCAGACTAAAAAATAAAAACTTTCTGAAAGATTAAAAAATTGCGCACATAGCGCGCTAATTACTATAGGAGCATTTTCTTACTAACACTAGAAAGCAAGATATATGAACGTATATTACAGAGAAAACTGCGTGAGAAGTTAGAGGACAGCCAACATAGATTTCGACCGGGCATAGGCAGAGGCATACATAAAATTTAATCTTCTTAGAACAACTAGTAAACAAAACTAGAACTTAACAACAGTTGTATATGTGATTGGTAGATTTTTTTAAAACTTTTGAGAGTATATCTAGCCATAGATTATAACAGGTGTTACGCAAAATAGAGCTACCAAGCACTTGATCGGGACGATACGGCCTATGTATATCAACTGTGGAAGGGAAAGAAGAGGAGCAATTTTGAGTTCCTTATTATGTTATAGATGGGGAAAGAAGTACGCGGATTAAGAGTTGGTGTTCGAAGATTTGCAGATTGCTGAGAGTAATAATAAGGGAATGAAGTACAACTACAGAAAATCTTATGTGTGTTGAATGAAATACAGCTAGAGAATAGTAAAAAACGAAAGTGATGATAAAAGAGACAAAAATTTTAATAGTAGAAAATGCTACGCTAAAGCAAGTTGATAGTTTTAAATATCGCGGCGACTAAAAACCAAGCCGAAAGCAAATGAAGTGTAAAGTGTAAGTTAAGTAACAGAATCAACAGCGTCACTAAGACAGATCCCTTTAAAAAAAAGATTGCAAGGCGCACAAGAATGAGAATATGTCAGTCATTGTATCTATGTTGACATTCGGCAGTGAAACACGAGTATTAACAAAGAGTCAGAAACAAAAAGGTCAGGTGTGCAAAATGAAGGTATTAAGAAGGATAGAAGATTTAACTTGCAGGGACAAAGTAAAAAATAACACAAAGTAAGGAGATTTAAGGTTAGCTCAGTTCGGTCGTTTAGTGGGGATGTCGGTCACTAGAATTGTGGAAAAACTGTGATAAAGAAGAATTTACTGAAGACGATCTAAGGAAACAACAAAACCCAGAAAATTCTGGAAAAGGAGTGTAGTGACTCCTTTGTCGTGTAAAGGTGTGTACAGCAAAGAAAAGACCAGGGATAGGAAAAAATTAGGAATTTTAAGCAGAGAAGCTCCAGACCTAGGCACTCAAACTGATAGATGAATAGATTGGAAGAAATTGGAATAGAAAGTTGTTCCTTTCATCGTCTTTACTTTCTTACTTACACAATGAAGTTTTAATTAATTTGGTCAAAAGATTTTTTCAAAATTCTTTTAATAATAGTAGAATATTTATTTTTTAGTGGACATTAAATTTAGGATAAATATTAATAATTTGCAAGATCCCGCTTGTAATTCTGAAGGAAAACCTTCTTAACTATTTTGACGTCACAGCATAACGCTATCTATACATTTTTACATACCCTGGTTTTATACCAGATGCAGGTTTTAGTGGACTCTGCGGCAAATTAAGATTTTTGCACCCTTATACACTAAAACCTGAAGGTATCTGCAATATAACTGATTTTAACAAGAATTGACCAAGTCTTTCAAAGAATAGATCAAAGTTGCACAGCAATTTCAGTTATTACTTATAGTATAGAAGATTATTTTCTTTTTATTCACTTCAAAGATGACAAGCCATGACTTGAGTCTAGACCCAGATTTAAAAACTATAGAGATTACCAATATTTAATATTTACCCATTATATTCTAAAGGAAAAAATTTAACAAGCAAGTAACTGTTAAGTAAAAAAATATTTTGCTGTTCAAAACCCAAATCTACTCTCAAAGCCCAGACAAATGAAAATATGAGCTTACCTGAAAAAGTCTGACTTTTAGACCATACTTGTGTAAGTATCGCTTTGCAGATAAGATACGACCTTCTTGGAAGAGAAAAAGGGAAGACATTTTCAGTTTTTAATAAAACTGTATCGACGATCATTTCATCTTCTTAAAGAAGAAGAATTAAAAAAGGTTGAATTTGTAGAATTGCCAAGATTAATTAAATAACAAAATGCTAGAGGAAGTCATTTTTAACTGAAAGGGAAGACTGTTCTTGCGATTTTAGACAGAACAATCTTCCAACAACTGCTGAAGGTAAAAGGGGATTGGTCCAAGGGCAAGACGAAGCGAAAGAGTCTCGGTCTATACCTGTTACTTAGAATCTATGGCAGTGTTTTCGATAAAGTAAAAAATATTCACAATCAGAAATGCTTGGCAATATTTAAAAGATTAAAGAACGCTGCTCTAGATGAAACCAACCAATATTTTCGTAGACTTTAAGTCAGTATTGCGTTTTCAAAGCAGTTGCCTCGTTGGCTTAATGTCTGAAACTGGTCCTGAGTGTAAATATTATTCATTATACTACACGGTGTTTTGAGATAAAGTAGTAGACATATTTTGCTCATTATGGGTTGCTAAAGTTTTTGCATTTAGCATAATTACAATTTTTTTCTGAGTTTTGCCTCACTTTCTAAGGTTTTAATAATATTTCTTTGATATTATATTTTTAGATCTCTACAGGTTTTTCCAAACAGAACATCCGGTACAATTTATCACCTTTTTAAATCAGAAGAATATTCAGTATTTGCTTGATTCTATCTTAGTTAAAGCGTTTTTCTGTCATTAATCTGACGAATGGGTCTATTAATGACCTTACCCTTTAAGGAAAACAAATGTAGTTTCATATTACAGAAAGAACAATAATAACCAACAAAAGCAAAGATACGTAAAAGGACAATGAAACAAGGTGCTTGCTCAACCCAGAGATATCTATTGCTGTCATCTTAAAACACCCTGTATATTTATTTGAACGATAACTCGGAATATTGAAACAATTGATCGCACGACTTTTGAATGTGAGAATTAACAAAATTCAAGATTCTGTAAGAAATAGCTCATCGCTAGAGATCGATTCTTTCTTAGAAATCAAATTATAACTTCCAAGCGAATTTAATGAAGATTGTTGAAAGCAAAATAATTTGAGAGAAGAACGTTTGGAGGAGCGAACAATTAAATCTAAAATTAAAGTAAATATGTTTATATGAAGCAAAATAATAAGTCAAAAAGAACAAGGAGACAAGTTGAAGACTAATACCTATTAGAACAGAATCAATTTTATTATTCTTGAAACACATGTAAATTAAGCATAGCACCTTGAAAGTGATAAGAGAACAATTATGAATACTTCACAGAATTTTATTAAAAATTTAAAATTAGCAATAAAGGCTAGGCATCAAAGCAAAGTTATTAACGTGTTAATCAAGATGTAGTCAAACGCCTACCTACCTAAGTTAAATACTTCAAAAACATTTCAAATAAACCACCCCCTTACATTACACGCCTACGTTTTAAGATCGTAAAAGTTATTTGTTCATAAAAGACCTGCTTTTTGTGACAAAAGTTCTCATGTACATAACTGCAAACTGTTCAATTATTTCTGAAACTTTATAGTAAACTCTTAACAATATTAAAAATATATATTAATTACAAGGAAGTGCTGTCGTGAAGTGTTATGAAAAGTTTCATCAAACTTTGTGATAATTAAATTAAAACTTAATTAATTATAAAGCAATTACTAATTAGTTTCTGCTTCTTTTCGATAAAAAAGAGGAAATGATTTGATCAATAACAATTTAGTTTTAATTTTAAATTATCCTGCTTTGTCTCCCCATTTCCGGCAGCCTGCAGGGGACTCTCATAGGATTTTACGATTACACGGTTATCAAAACAGAAATGAGGTAATTAGAGGTGATACTGTTGTTAAAGTTAATTTCATTAAATTTTATAGCCGAATATAAAATCCAAGTAGTATATTTAATACACAAACTTGCTAGTTGTTATCACTTTGATGTACGTGAATATTATTCTCACGGTGGCCTTTAGATATTCTGTGAAGGTTAGGATTTTCTCTTTAATAAAACCTATTTTAAATTATAATTAGTATAAGAATGTTACATAACGACTTGAAACTTTCAAAAAATTTTTAATTTATTGAAAAAGTATTTAAGAACTAAACACTTTAGAAGTTTACCTTAATTATATGTAAATGTAATTTTTAAATTTTAAAATTTTTCACGTCTTACTTCTTATGCTAATTCAAATCGCAATTAGTTCCCTTCAAAGAAATAAAGTTATAAGAATAATAAAATAATTAACTTACTTATGATTCATTGTTGGGTTTCTTCAAAATGTAACAAGGAGGCATCGGGGAAGCATCCACAAGGTATTTTTAATAAAGTTATCAAATGTTCAAGGTTTTTGCTTGTACAATTTTAGTACTACAATTTTTTTACTAACTACCTTATCTTAAAAACTTAAAACAACTTGTTTCATAATTGCTGTCTTTATATAAAATTTTTTCTAATAGTTAATTATTTTACAATTTATTTTATTACAGCATATTTTTAAAAAGTCCACAATAAATGTTAAAACGATCAGGTTTAAAAGTAGCGCAAAAACTGGAAATTATTCATATATTCACTTATAAACACCATTTTTCTCGTAAAAACCGTTCCGACATCGTTTTTGTACAGTCCTCCTGTGATATAGGCAATCCCTCTGCCAGTACTGTATAATATAAAACGCGTTAGCCATCTAGAATGCCCTGGGAAAATCGAACCTCCACGAGGAAACACGAAAAGCGCGGCGCGCAAAAAAACTGCGTGATATAACAATTTGGAGGAAACACGAACGGAGCATTAAATTTCGAAAACAATACGTATGAATGCGTTTGCGAACACAAAAGCATATTTTATATATACAATCCTTCCACAAAAGGTACTCCTAAATGATAAGGACAACTTTAAACTGTATCAGAATGACTTACCGATTTTTCAAATTAATTGTACGAGTATTTCTACGTACTTGGTTCCATTCAGATTTTAACACAAAACAATTTTTTTCTTTTTATTAATTCTTTTAT
>VTPC01078703.1:0-10140 GCA_011009095.1 Ignelater luminosus | reverse complement strand
TCATGAACAGCAGCATGTATTCATATCTCTTTAAATGATTAACAGGAGATGGCATTAAAAAATGCATTTATCAATGAGCTGGGCTTTTAACAAAACAGTGACTATTTCTACTTGGAAAATCGTTGAAAGTATTTCCAAATAAATGTTATGGTAATGGCATGTGGCATTTAAACATTTATTGAACGTTGGATGGAGAACAGAGCTATAACGTGCAATTTTCATTTCCGCCAATTTAAAATGTTTTAATCTTTTACAAAACAACCTGTATAACATCCAGCCATCGTTATTTTAATTCAGATTCAGTAGGTTGAGATTATTACCTACTATCAGTCATAAATACCGGGTGGCTGTATCCTGCTTTGGGGATAGCTTCCGTACTGATAAATTATGAGAAAAAAACTTTACATTTTTCTAGCCAAAGGATCGAAAAACGTTCCCGCAAAGTTTCACTTCTTTAAAGTGGTTTGTGAGGTCAGCTTCTTGATTGCAACTTAAATCGGTTTTTGTAACGGATCTCTGACCCCGTTCATCAAAAGCACATTTATCTCTGATTAAAACTTATTTCGGACTATTATGACTATAAGTGACCAAAATCTAAGTTCAATATCTGCTATCTGTCAGAAGCTCTTAACAATAAACAGAACACACTTTTTTATAGCCATTCGGTATAAATACGAGAACGTTGTCAATCGATTTAATTGTTTGTTTCACATTCATCTCTAGAATATCAAAAACCATCTGTGATACTCTGTTTGTTTGCTCCAAAAAAAAACAAAACAGTTTTCTGGGTTCTTTCGGTTTTTGATAATTTATTTAAAGCTTCTTTGTATCTAATTGGTTAAGCTATTCAACTGCAGAAATTGTTTTGCAAAATAGCTCGATTTAGGCCTATTGTGCTAGTTCAAAGTTATTTCATTTATCCGAAATACGTTGATAGAAAACAGAAAAGGTTATCTGTACTCTACACTTTTGCCAATCCACGGTGCACCATGAATGATGAAAAGGTCCTACCTTGATACTTTTTTTAACCTCCTAGTCAGAAACAATAAAGACGGCTATGCCTTTCATTTTGGACATAGATACAAACAAAAATGAGATCTTTTTGTGTTTGCTATTGACAATGTAATAGAACATAAAATGATCATGGCCATTTTCTAACACATTCTTGAATCTCGAACAGATCAGTTGATGTTTGCTTTTTTCATCATTTCCACTTCACCTTTTGTTTTTCTTAATCGAGAATTTTCAAAAACAAAAGGTCTTATGGGTAAAAAACAGAATTATTCATTTCTAGATCAGCCCTGTTCCATTTTAAAATCTAGCAAATAATGAACGTCTATGAGTAAAATTCAGGCACCTCTGAAAACGATATCCTTACTTCTAAACACTTTTGAATTTAAAGACTTTTTTTAATGTTTGGTGCTCCTTCGCTCATTATGATAGTGTTACAAAATGTTGAACTCTAAAAGTTATCATTCTTCCCGTCGTACTTTGTTCCTATCTTGGGAAAAAAATTTTTGACAACAGAAAACAACTGGGTTTCGGTCGAATAACTGCAGAAAGACGATCCACAAAAGGATTGAATTACACCACAGTGTGTCTGTTTTATAATCGACTTTTAACCGTTCCTGATTCCTTGTTACTCCGGATTTCTTAACTGCTTTAGACTTGATTCTCATTCCCCTTACCTTAACTGCATCAACTATCGCATTTACGATTGTTACAAAGGTTTATCTTCGAACGTTATCATCTCCTGTCGCTACCGGTAGATTCTCTGCATAATGCTTCTTTACAATTTTTGACAAAGATTGATATTGATCCTACTTACAATCTTGATTATAAAAGTTCGTCGTTGTACCAACAACCTCTCGATTCCCAAAGAAGCACCACCAATCGTTTTCTCCAGACTAGCCCTTTAAACTATCCACAAAGAAAAGGCGTACTACCACCTTTTCGACCGTCTCAGACTTTAAGCTTTCAATTTTCTGCTATCCCGAATAGCAGTAGCCCCCAAACCATTGCAGCTTCTAACAAAAAAGTCCACATTTATCTAGATTCCGGACTTTTAAGACTTAGGCGACACTCAAAACAATGTCAGAATGGTGGCCATGCGCACGTACGGCATTATTTGTGGTTTTTTCCTTACTACTATGATCTTATCATCTCGTCATCTTGTAGGAACCACCATCCAAGTTTCTTCTATGACTAAATTCTCAAGACTGTAGACTGTTATTTCAGGAGTTAATTTTGATAGAGAAAAACTTAAAGGTTGGTAGATGCAATTCTTAACAATATTCTGTAAATGTTTAAGCGCACGTTTTCCTAAACTCTAGCCGATTGAACTCGATCAAGCACCCAAATAGTCGACGTGCAAAATTTGTGAGGCTTTCCATTACACTCGTCTTGTAGACTTTACTTTACTCCTAAAGTTTGAAACTTCCATTGGCCTTGACAACTCCAATCACTTTTTTGTTATTTCCATCTTAAACCTTTTGCTGACCCAGTGGAACTTTCCTAGACTTTCAAGTCACGACATTCTATTTTCTATTGCGATAACTTTCTACACATTTTATAAGTGTACGCAAAATGTTAAATGCAAATTTATAATGTTTGTGAACATGCTATATCATGTAAACGTTACATTTATGTTATCTGCTAGAAATAATCTACGAGATTTAAAGTGAAGAAATCTTGGTTAGTAGTCTAAATCGAAAATGGTAGCCGACCAAATAATGACGGTAAGTTGATATTAACGAGTTTGCATATTATATTTCGTATGTTTATGGAATAATTCTCAATTTTATCATTAACAGGCAAACCATCAGTAATATTGGATAATGATGGGAGAAATTGTTTCTAATTTGGCGAAGCTGCAAATCCCAAAGGTAGAATTTGTTGTCGATTCTAATTAGTTTTAGCTAAGCAAATTAAGTTATGTAATTGCAATTAAAATAGTTTAATTAATTGCAAAGTCCTATTTAGTTGATTGTTAATCGTACAGTTTATGTTTATTCATTTTAAAGAAGTGCAATGTTTCATAAGCGAGTTGCGTAAGCAATGAATATTGTAATACCTTAATACAACTTTAATGTGAACTCAATAACAACAACCCTGGGAATTATAGATTTCATAAATTTAAAATGAATATATACTGAGAGTGTTATCTATTTTAACGATTTCGTCGTACTATATAAATGTAGTTTAAAAACACTGATACCTACAAATTCTATAAATTGTGTTTATGGCACCCAATATTATTTACGAAAATCAGATTATTAATTCATTTTAGTTTGCAGGCTTAAATATAAATTTTTAGAAAAATTATGTATTCCTAGAATTTAATGTTAGAAAACCTCTTAAGCAGTGTATAAACTCATAACTCATAAACTCATTTTGAGATAACCGACAAACGTACTAATCTACATTTTGATCTACATTTCGGTTTCATTGTAAGGCTCATTTTAAAATTTTGTTATTTAATTTGTAAATGCCACATTAAATTGTGAATATTATTTTTTTGTCTATTCTTTACATTCTTCTGGTCTATCATTTATCTAACCAGCTATTTAAAATCACTGTTCAGTTGCTATTGCATGCTAGAGTTAAAATCTACGAACTACGTAATCACTTGAATTGGTTCCATCAATTATAAAAGGAGATGGAAGGGCAAGTTTGTTTCTATTACATCTTTAAATTATTCATTGATTATTTATCTACAACATAGTAACATTGCTAATATAATGTCTTACAAAATACTCACGTGGGTCTGGTTCTACCCGGAAATGTCTTTAGATAATGATGGTATTTTCTGTAAACCCTGTGACAAAGGTGTAAGCCGTTAGAAATTTATTTAAATTTTTATTAAAAAAAAAAAAATTGCGCATATTTTACGTATCGTGCATAATAGGAACTTCAATGGTAAATTTTTAATAGCCAATAATTATTTGCCTCTCTAATAGCTTTAGAGCAAAGCTGTAAGTAAGGTTTTTGTAGAAGGTAAACATACAAACAATGAATAGTCCGCAAATATTAGAATAAAATTCATTGGTCATTTATGAAAGAACCATAAACATTAAAATATGAAAAATATAAATAATAGCGGTAATTGAATTGAATTCATCACTTACAGGTGTTTTGCAATTAACTGTAAATCCCAGATTATACATAAATAAATCGTCAAACAACAAGTTGACAACATTGTTACATAGTAAGTATTTTCGTTACCAAACTTTAACATGAATGAACGATAAACAAAAACATCGACTTTATAAATATTGTTCATAAAAAAATACAAACAAATAAAAGATATTAAAGGTTCGGGACAAGTTAGTTACGTTACAATTTAGCAAACAATATATTTCTATTAATTAAACAATATTAACGGGCCTTTCACCACTGTGAAACGGTTCGTAGGGTTTTTCACTAGTATGAAACGATGTTCTGAGGCTCTTCACTAATGTGATTATAGTGGATCACTTTTATCCAAGCGGTTGGTGTGGTGACGATAATATGCCGATATATTTCGCAAATAATTGCAATTGTAAGTTGACAAATTGTATATGTCAACGATGCTTCTTCATAAATAATTTTAAAAAAGGGTAAAGTTTATTTCCAATACGAAGAGAACCCAGTTATGGTCACAGAATTCACTGAACTCGCGGGACTGGTTCACACAAGATTTAATTTACAGTTACTACATAAATCTTTAGAAAAATGGACGTCTTCCTTATACGTTAAGTAACAGGATATTTTAATTGACTTTCAAGCTATCTATACAGAACTTGGCAGTACGAATCTCGTAGAAAGTTGGATAAAAGTATTAAGATATTATGATAAATAACGGTGCGGTAGTTTTGAGAGTTCGTTGTAAAATTATTTGGCAATTTCCGCCTGCTGGAGATGATTTTCGAGGTACGGTACGATAAAAACGCATCCGTAATATTTCGGAGAAATGTCTATAAATTGTTTAACCAAGACAAAATTCATTCGCGATGTTTTCATTCAGGTTAAACTTCACCTTATATTAGCAGAAACTAGTCCAACACTTGACTATTTCTCGGTAGTTTGCGAAATTATTTCTATGTTTCAAAATTTTACAAGAGACGACACGAAAGACGCGTGTTTCTGCTTCGATAACGGCAGATGAACTCTGTTGAGTACTGAAGAAAAAAAGGTAACTTCGAAACCCCCAAGAGGATGAACCTAACAGATAATTGGTTCATCAACATATCGGGTGATCAGACAACCAATAAAATAATGCAAGAATGGTGTGATTTAGCGAGAAATTTGGATGTTGCACTCGGCAATTATAGCAGATGACAGATTTATAGTTTTAAGGGTAATAAAGCCAAAAGTTAAGAGCATAAAATTCTCTGAATTGCAAAAATAAAGTCTGAAGAATATAAGTTTAGAGGTAATTTCATTCTATATCAAGCCCAAATACATCTGTAATTTAATATTAAAAAAACATTTTTATAAAACAATTATAGAGAAGTTTAACGTTCCCAAGCCATAGATTTAGACAATGTCAAGGAGCATTAAGCTAAGGGGCTTTTAAGTTATAGAAAGTCATTAAACTTAAATTCCAAAAAGGAATAACACATTTACAAAAGAAAAGATTAAAAATAATAAAACGATATATTTTCAGCATAAATAAAGATTAACTGCGTTTGACCACTTATGACTCCAGCACTCTTGAAATCTCGAAGTGTTTGCCTTAGGTTTAGTTTGTGGTACTAATTACGCCATTAAGACTATGGTAAAAAGCTTTTTGATTTTCTTGGAAGAGTAAGTTTTGTTTAGTACAGCAGCATTGCAACCGTTCTCCCTGAGCTTTTATTTTAAGTCGTTATACACCTATGTCTGTATTGTTGTTGAATTTTCCAAGAAACTGAGAATCTTTTTGCCCTAGTTTTATTTCTTAATAGATCACACAAATTCTGTTAAAGGTTTTTGGTGTTTCCCAGCAAACACAATTATATCGTAGCGATATCAGTGCGAGTTTATCTGTGTACAAACTTATTTACTGTTACATAGCACACTGTGCACATGTGCATTATGTATAACGCGTAATGTCAGAAACACAGTACGAGTTGCAGTACATTGCGATTACGCACCGATTGTTACATGCCGACGACATTCATCCTGCTTCAGACTAGGTATATGCTTGTTGGTACATTGTCATAATTTTCCGTGAATACATCACTCTAATGTCTACGTTTTGATGTGCCTGTTTCGTTTAATTTTAAAAGACTATGTAATATGCTAAATTACGTTTTCGTTACGTCTACATTGTTACATTGTTAACATGTAACAAACAGTATGCCTCATTAATTTATTAAAGTCAGGTCTTTCTACCTCCTTGTAAATTTATCGTCCACGTAACCCAAAACGTTTTCCAAGCTTTCGACTAATTTATTCTAGTCTATAGAAGTTACAGGAAGACCAAAATAAATTAGTCAAAAGTTAATACAACATATTGACCTTGCCCAAGTAAGAAAAGTCTCAAGTTATCTGACGGATAAATTTATAAGGAGGTGGAAAGACTAGGCCTTAATCTAGGTGGTGTAGAAATTTCAAAATCTCTTAAATCATTCAAATTTGTTATCAAATAGACCTGTAGTTTAGGAATACTGCCATTCCGTTTTTAAACAAAAGTAAAAATTTGGAATTAAAGTTAAGAAAAGATCAAGGACATACATTGCAAAACGAATAGCCTAGTAATACTGGGTGTCTCAAAAGAAAGTACACATTTGTTTTGCTTATTGCGTGAACGCAACTATTCCGAGCGGCGCGGGGGGTATGTCAATCGGTAGCCTGGCTCTTGGGAATTTAGTCGCTATGGAGCGTTTCTCGGGAGCGGACCGTGCGTTGTGCGTACGTGAGTTTTACAAAAACGGTAATTCGGCGACTGTAGCGCGTAGAAAATTCTGCAATATTCGACATATTCGTCACTTAAATGATGCGCCAAGCACTCGACTTATTGGAAAATGGGTCGAGAAGTTTGAAGAGACCGGTTCAACACTGGAAAAACCAAAATCCGGGAGTCCAAGGTCTTCGAGAACGGTCGAAAACGTAGACAATGTTACTCAGTCTGTTCGTGACGACCCAAACCTTTCGATTCGTAAGCGTGCTGTTGCTTCGAACGTGCATAGATCATCATTATTCCGCATTTTACACAAAGATTGAAAGCTGCACCCCTACAAAATTTAGTTGGTGCAAGAATTGAAGCCTGAGGATGCTGGTCAGAGGCTTGACTTCGTAAACCAGATGACTGAGCGCTTTCCAACGTTTACCAACATCTTGTTTTCGGATGAAGCTCATTTTCATCTTAATGGGCACGTAAACAAGCAAAATTGCCGCTACTGGAGTGCAACAAATTCAAAACACAAACATCAGAAACCCCTACATTCGCCTAAAGTGACCGTGTGGGCTGCGATGTCGGCGCGAAGAATTATCGGCCCTTACTTTTTTGAAGATGAAAGGGGACGCACAGTAACAGTGTCTTCAGAGCGTTATGTGGAGATGTTAGACGACTTCTTCGTTCCTGAACTGCAAAACTTTCCTGGTTATAACCAAAGAACATGGTTCCAGCAGGACGGAGCAACTTCCCACACGTCCAACAGGTCACTGCCACGAGTGCGTGAAATTTTTCCTGGCAAATGGATCTCAAGGAGAGGTGACATAAATTGGCCTCCACGCAGTCCCGATTTAACACCTATGGACTTTTTCCTGGGGGTTATGTCAAATCAAAAGTTTACGCCAACAAACCGACTTCCCTGGCACAATTAAAAGAAAATATCCGTAACGAAATGGCAGCCATCACGGAGAATACCTGCCGAGCCGTCATAGGCAATTTTAGTGCTCGATTAAATGAATACCGTGAGCGCAACGGTTTACATTTGGACGATATCATTTTTAAAAAATAAATTCCCAAACAATGTATTTTAATATGTAATAAACATTTTTTCAATAAACTCCTTACTTTTTTTTAAATCGATTTTTTAAATCTGAACTTTCTTTTGAGACACCTTGTGTAACTAATTTGAATGATATTACACAGTACTTTATTTTTGAAGGAGAATGCATTAAAAGTAATACTTGGAATAAAAGTTTTATTAAATTTTTTTAAAAAAGAAAAAATACAAAACAATTCCAGAACACATTCATTCGTTTTTGTCTTCTCGTCCCTTTTTAATCTCCGTGCAGCATGGTGTAGTCCCTCGGAACAACATTGCTCAATTTCTGAAAAACAAAACAATTTATATATGCCATAAAGAATACCTTTGTCCGATATTCATCGTCTTGGTTCCAGCCATTCGGAGATTCCCATGTTGACGCAATCACGAATAACCACGAATAACAGCAAATTCGTTGGTCAGAACATTTTTTTAAATTTTGGAGATCTTGCCTTTATAGCCAACTCCACCGATTTTACATAAAAAGAGTTTCTAGAAAAAAAAAAGAAAACCAATGAACAAAAATAATTATGTGTAACAAACAAATCCGCATGTTCTTTATTTAATTTTCTAATTCTCCAAAACTTTGTTTTGTATCTATTGGCAGCATTTGCTCTACCTCTTATCTTCGATTGATTGATTAATCGTAATATCAGAATTTAAAATTTTAGTATCGCTAAAACTACTTGTCATTGATGCTATTATTGCTGGTCAAAGTTTCTTTCATAGTAGTGTTGTTTTCAATTTTGTCAAAGATTTTATTATGGTTGTCATTTTTATTATTGAATAATTGTAATTTATGTTTCGCTTTCATAATATTTTTGTACTGCCCTAATCTACAGTACTTTTGTCTAGTGGATAAAGTACTAAAAGGTTTTTACTTTAATCTTTTAGACATTTCGCTTACAGTAGATTGTTATCCTTGAAAATACAAGAATCAGTACAAATACTACATATTACTAATTTAAACTTACCTATTAACGACACTAAACCAGAAAAATTTGCACAAAAACTGCAGGACACCGTGGAATGAATTTACTCGAACCGAACGAAGGCAGGGAACCAAATCAGTGGTGGGTGTTCTTTGAAGAATTTACTGTTTAGATGCAGACGGGCTAAATACTTTTATTACATTCTTAGAAAGGACCATGTCCCTCTCTTTCTCATTTGTAAAGTAAACACAAAATTTTCCTAAAAACGTCTAAGAAGGAAGTCATAAATTTTGTTTGAAAACCCTTTCACATTGACAGGTGAATCAGGTAAACTTTAAAATAACGGGATACTCTTCACTATTATTTTTTTCATACCGGCCTTTAAATAAAGAAATATTGATTTTTACCGCTTTACTGCTTGTTTATAATATATAATATATGTAGTAAAGTTTCACTTCAGAATAAGTGCATTGTATAAAAATTTAATATTATTTATCATCTTGAAATGGTTCCTACCTGGTCAGGCGCTTTTATGCGGGGCACAATCTAGAAAAGATCCACTTCACTGTGTGATTTTTATATATAAAAAACTATAGTTGCATAAATATTGCTGTGGTTTTTGGCCATGCAGCAAAATCAAGTAAAATTTTAAAGATCGAAATTGCCCAAAAAATTATGGAAATAAGAAGAATTGCACTTGCGTAAATGGCTGTATGAATAGATTATCATCCTGTACAATATTTCTGTCAATTACCAGACACTGATCAAAAGTTACAAATTCTTTGAAAATAAGTAAGACAATCAAGTAGCAGAGGTTATGTCTACAAAGCATTGAAAGATCATATTTAATTTTGCCAAGTGGCTTTAGAATCATTTTAACAAAAGCAAAAATGTTTGCTCAAAGTGATTCTAATGCATATCTTTATTGGTACAGTATTTTTCCTCTATAAAAACCCTATGTACATTTCTGCTTTAGAATAATTAGGGAAAGAAATAATTAAATATTGAAAATCTACTGATGAATTCCCTATGGTGCATGAATCAATTATAAACCTTGTATAAACATATTTCCCACAAACTTTTACCTACAAATCCGAGCTCCAGTTATCAAAGTAGAATAAGAAATGTTGTATCTTTGTTAACTATTAACATTACTAATCTTTTAAAACTGTAACCTTTTTGCTAGTTTAAGTTATATCTAATGAGCGTAGTTTATTTTGTTATAAAACCGCAGAAGTATTTTGCCAAAT
>VTPC01078642.1:0-17794 GCA_011009095.1 Ignelater luminosus | reverse complement strand
TAAATTAATAAATTGCTTCCAACAACAGCAACTTAAAACTTCCAAAGCGCTTTTGGGCCAAGACGAACATGTCCTGCAGATTAACGGCACTATACAACTTCAGCCCCTTATCGAACACATCCTAGCTACTATTGGCTAAAAATTATGCAAGATAACACGTCTTGACGTCTCACGATGTGTTAAAATTCAATTGGATGCTAAGCAGAAAGATTCTCACAGTAGTTTGGCAAAGAATAACTTTATGACTATATTTAAGAGTAGAGATGATGGTTCATTTCTGTATGGTTTTGTTGCACTGCTAGGATCAAAAAAGAAAAGTTGTTGGTACCCTTCTAATGACCTAAAGTCGACCTTAATTGGCAAGATATCCTTGTACTTGTGTCTACTGAACCCAAACAGGGGTGTAGAGAAGAAGTTTCCAACGTACTGTAAAGCACTGGCATTTGACAAAAAGGGCCTATAGAGTTATCTGCTGTTTTGTTTGATCTGGGGCATTATAATAACCAAAGAATGAGACCTTGTAGTTTTGGGTTGTTCACTATCAGAAAAGGAAAGTCGCTAATTAGGATTAGATGTTGAACACCAATATGAGCTGATAAATGTACTACCTTCGTTACAAAGCATAGATTCATGATTTTTGATTACTTTTGGATATTTAAAACTTCTAGCTAATCAGTTTTATTCTTTTCAAAATTGCAGCTGTTGAATTGTAAGGCCTCTAGTTAGCTTACCAGTATGAAATTTGTCAACTTATTTCTCTGCCATTTTTATCCAAGTTTGCCAACAGCATATTGTAACGGTTCGTTACTCGTCGTCATAAAATTATTTAAATTTTCTAAAATCCCGCCAATATTTTATTACTCTATGTTGGTACGAGAGTGTCATAAAATGATGTGGATGGATACTCCCGACTTTTTTATGTTAATTTTCATAATTTATCGTGGAATTCAAAATTTGATTTGTTTACTCATTAAATTGTATTAGGAATTCTATAGTTTCCAGTTTTGCTTATTTAAAATCATCGTTTATAGGAAAATACGGATCTTATTCTTTTTGGGGGAATCCCCCATACAAATATCCTTCAACGGTTCGATTTTAACATTTTTTTTTGAATATTCGTTATTTTCCCGTCTAAAAATCTTATTTGTATTTGATAATTCTTTAGAAATTCTAATTTAATTTAAAAAAGTAAAATCTTAATCTTAGGGCATTGATTTTCTCCGTAGTTTTAATTTGTATCATCTTAGTCAGTTCACATTTTGAAATTTGGCGAAAAAATTGGACTCTTCCTAGGGCGAGGTCCTTCCGTTTTGATCAGAGACAAAGGATCATTGTGAAAGAAGTTGCTCGATCAACAGGTTGTTTGTGATTTGCAGTTAGAATTTTGCAATCAAAAATTAGATTTTTTCTGCGAAGTCTGAACAAATATTGTGTTAATTAGTTTCTTCGTGTTGTGGAATTTTATCTTAGCCTTTACACCTGGAAATATGTATCTGTTACAAGGGTGTGTCCATGAATGGTACTTGGAATGGTTTCAAGTTAAGATCCTGTCACTACCATTCGAAAAATCAGAATAATATTAATTTCATATTAATTTAAGCAAGAAATTCAGCAGAGGTAGTATCGTTCATAACCTCACAAATTTAATGGTATTGGGTAACAAACAAAACCCAGCAATCAGCTTTGAATGTATAGCTTCTCATGGGAATGTGCTAAGACCAGGAAGTACCTACATCTTTGTGAGTCAAACTGTGAGTTAAGTTTATTTTGTCTTTGAAATTTGTTCATACGACAAGGTGAAACTTGTTATATTGCAATTTGGTGACAACTATTGGGTTTTTTTTTGAACTAGTGGTTATTGTTAAAATCTATTTTTTTTATAATTAAATATATTTGATATTGTGGATATCCATTTGTTTTATGATTATAAACACATTTAATATTCAATGATTCAAATATATTCTAAATTATGAATATCTATTTGTTTATTGATAATTAAGTACTGTTCTTGATATTTATTTGTTAACCTAGTTGTTAATTAAACTAGGGTGACGTCACCTCTATTTAGTAAGAATTACTTAAAATTAAAAGGGTTTTTCACTCGTGTTAAAGAATGGCCTTCTCTTTTTATTTGTTTTTTATGTCTTGTATATTATTGATAAACACCACGTCTGTTCTGGAATTTTGAGTCTTTCTTCCAATTTTAACAAAAAGATTCTGGCGTCCAAAAAAATTATTTATTATTGTTAAGCTTATGGTTGGTTTAAGATATAATTTAAATAACAGACCTGTGGTTTATCATTAATATATACATATTCCTAATCTGCTATAAAATTATCTGACACCCACGGCCCATAATGAGATGAGTCATCATTAGCCGGATGATTTCTAATAAGCATTAAAGTTATGTGGTGAGTAACCTATGAATTGGAAATAATTTTATTTAAAGATTGATACAATATAATAAGTTGGCCTTATATAACTATGTCCAGAAAGTAAGTTCATTTTCTATTTCCCACCGTTGCAGCGATGCGATCGCAGTTCCGCGCATGCGCGGCAATGACCTTGTATCGTTACTAAGCGATTGACGCCATTTTGAGTTAGTTATCTGCTGTTATTGTGTCACAGTGCTTGTTTATAATGGCGAAGGTAATTGAAAATTCCGCCGATTGCGAGATTAGATCAGTGATTCGGTTTCTCAATGCGAAAAATTTGAAACCAGTGGACATTCATCACAGCTCTCTGAGGTGTATGGACAGAATGTAATGAGTTATTCTATGGTTGTGAGATGGGTAAAAAAATTCAACAATGGCCATGTAAACGTGCACGATGAAGGAAAAAGTGGACGTCCATCATTGGTTAATGATGAACTTGTTCATGCAGTGAATGAAAAAATTAGAGGAAACCGTAAGTTTACGATTTCTCTCCTTTCTATGGAATTTCCCCTAATTTCACGATTCCTTCTTCATAAAATTGTTCATGACAAACTGGGATATCGAAAGCTTTGTGCACGCTTGGTACCGAAAACTCTTACCGAGGATCACAAGAAAAAACGCCTAGGTGCTGCTCTTGAATTTTTGACTCGATATCACAATGACGGGGACCATTTCCTTAACAGTATAGTGACTGGGGACGAGACTTGGGTAGCCTATGAGACACATGAGACAAAACGGCAATCGATGGAATGGAGGCACACATCGTCACCAGCAAAGACAACATCGAAGCCGAATTTGACAACCCGGAAAATCATGTGCACAGTGTTTTGGGAGAGATGTTGTGTTCTTTTAGTGGACCTTCTACCACGGGGCGAAACAATTACCGCTATTGCTTTCTGTGATACGTTAAGGAAACTGCGTCGTGCAATTCAGAATAAGCGCCGTGGAAAGCTCACTAGCGGCATTTTGTTAATTCATGACAATCCTCGCCCCCACACTGCAAACCTTAAACAGCAACTTTTGACTCAATTTGGATGGGAACAATTTGACCACCCACCGTATAGTCCGGACCTTGCTCCCAGTGACTTCTTCCTGTTTTTAAACCATGAATCAAACCTCGCTGGCAAGAAATTCAATGACGACGATGAGATTAAAGAACATGTTGCAACTTGGTTACAGTCACAGGCGTCAACGTTTTGTGACGAAGGAATACAAAAATTAGTGCCACGCTACGATAAATGCTTACAAAATGGTGGTAGCTATGTTGACTAATAGTTTTAAGTCTACAGATTCTTTTGCAATAAATTATTTTTCCTAATATACATTTGTTTTATTTTACCAGTAAAAATGAACTTACTTTCTGGACATAGTGATAGTTTTCTTAAATCAGACATATCACCTCTTTTGTGATTAAGAATTGTTATTGCGTTGTTCCATTTACTCGGGATTTTACGATTTTCTAGGCATAAGTTAAACAGGGAGACTATTTCTTGCAGCAATCTTCTGCCTTCTTATTTTAACAGCTTCTATCAAAATTTTGGTTTATTGGTTTTCATCTCCTTCAGAACACTTCTTACTTCCTCGATAGTAATATTTGGCAGATCTTCGGAACCTTGATTTAGTACTTTGTTGTTTCTAGCCTGTGGTGTGTCATCATCTGTCTGTTTTATTTGGCTCACGTATAATTCTTCATAATTCTAGTAATCTGCGCCTGTCAGTGGTTTCATTGCTGTTTTTATCCTTTAATTTGAAAATCTCGTGTTTTCCCTCTGTCAGTTTTCTTCTCATAACTTTCATATTTTTGTTTTTCTCAATTGTTTGTTGAACTTGCTTTCTATTGTATTTCTTTAGATTTTTCGGTATCTATTTTGAAGTTTCTTCGTTAAGGTTTCTCATTTCTTCTGAGTTACTCCCATGTTTTTCTCGTTTTAGTCTTTTTTTCTCCATCAATTCTTTGGTGTTTCTACTCAATTTATCTTCTTTGGATCCCGGTTTATTGCAATATTTTTTTGTGCATTTAGTATACTGTTTATGTTTCGACGTCAGATGAGGTTTGGTGGTTTAGAGCGGAAGTAACATATTTCTTGTATTCTGAGGTATTTTCCGGCATTTCCATATTCTTGATTTTACTCGGCGTATCAGTTTTGTTCTTTCCTTTTTTCAGGTTTATCTTTATGGTTCCTCTCACCCCTCTATGGTCACAGACAATTCCAAATTTGTTTAATAATGTGACGTTCGTTACGTTTCGTTTGCTCTAAAGAAATCTCATTTCTCGTCCTCCCGTCTGGTTCAGGTCTAATTTCTTTGTGGTTTTTTCTTAAAGACATTATTCATAATGTGCAAGCCATGGTGATGCAAGAAATTTATTAACATTTGTCCTCTTTCATTTCTACCGCCCAAATCGAATTTTCCTATTGCTGCCGACTTACTTGTCTACTTCGGCATTAAAATCGTCTAAAATAAAAGTGTAATGACAATGGGATTCTGTCAGAGCCACCTCAATGTTGTCATAGAGGTTTTCTGCGTCTCGTCCTCATGTTCGGTTGTGGGGGCATAGACCTGTATTATCTTCATGTTGTAATGACTATTTAGGGATATTATCGTGTAAGCTACACGTTTTGATATACTTTTAATGGTTACTATATTTTTTGAATATTTTTTATTAATAAGGAAGACTATACCACCGGCAGAAATATTGGGATTACCATTGCTCTACAATGTATGGCCTGATTTTAGTCAGTCAGTCAGTAGTTTCTCTCCGCGTCTCCGTACTTCACAGAGCCTGATAACATCCCAGTTGGTATTTTCAACTTCTGCTTCTAATTCTATCAGTTTGTCACTTAAGGATAGTGGTCTTACATTATATGTCATAATCTTTAGTATCTTGGTGTGGAGGTCGTTTCGGTAAGAGTCTTTATATGTCAATCTTCTGTCCCCTACAGAATTCGTTGGACTGACTGATTTATATTCAGTGTAAGATTCTGGGCAATACGTCCTACTTATTTGGAGTAATACATTTTGGAGGTTTGACATTTTGCTAAAGGAGATTTTGGCTAAATAAAACGTCGCGTATTGGCAAGTAGGTCATGGATAAAGGAGAGGATAAATGAATGTTTTATATGAAGTTTGAGTTGAAACACTGACTTCTCTCGGAAGGGGTTGGGAGAGAGTCAGGTTTCGCGTGGGCACGGTCGTATCCCTGAAATAGATCTGTCTTCTACCGGGGTTGTGGAAAAGTATCTACCTGCTACCTTTGCTCTCTCATCTATATAAATTATTCACCAAGGTCATAACCAAACGACTGGAGTCAAATTAGACTTTTATCAACCCCGTGAGCAGGCTGGATTTAAAAACGGATATGGGACAAATGACCACCTACACACCATCAAGACCTTAATAGAAAAGTCTGCTGGATACAATAGACCACTTGTGCTGATATTTATAGATTTCCGAAAAGCTTTTTGACACTGTGGAGTTACCAGCAATACTAACATCGCTACAACAAAGCCGAATGGACTATAGATATATCAAATTGATCCAACATATACACACACCCAAACTTATATGGCATCGTTTTTTTTTCTCCCAAAGATTTTTATTGAAAAGAAGTAGGCATGTCAGTAAGAGATAATAGGTTCTTGTTAAAAATGGACATACTCATGGAAACAGTTCTAAATGCTTACATTGAAAAATCTTGACATTTGCATGCAGTTGTAAAATCGAAGCGATTGAGTAAGCGAAGTTTGTATTAAGAAGAGGTGAGATGCCCTACGTAGGATTGTCAAATGTGCAGAGGGTTAGAATTATTGCTAATGTCCAGCAGGAAATGCCACAAAGACAAATCACACTAACGTTAGGCGTCTCTCGGGGCGTTGTGTCAAAAACATTTGCAAGGTACTTGGGACTGGAAACACTCAAGAACAGGAGGAGATAAAGTCGTCGAAGGGCAACTGCTGCCATACAAAATCGTTTTTTATCTTAGATTACTAGAAGAAATACAACAATTTCGCATCTAGAGCTCCAAAGATAACTCTTGGAAACTACGGGTGTTAGAGTTTCAGTCGAAATAGTACGAAAGAAACTTCGTGTTCAAAATTTATTTAGCAGGAAACAATTAAGAGTTTCCGAGTTGTCCAGGAAACACAAACATAACCGGCAAAATTGGTGTCTTTATCACCAACATTGGACAATTGAAGATTGGCAAAATGTCCTTTTTACGGATGAAAACAAGAATCTGTCTTAGATCAGAAACCCGTCGAATTCGAGTTCTAAGAGGTCGAGGCAGACAAGCTAGACTCCAAACTGCCAAATCCGTTCTAAAATATCAAGGAGGAACTGTAATGTTCCGGGGAGGCATTAAGATGGGAGAAAAAACTCCACAAAATTTAACTGGACGTAGGTATGTTTATTTGGTGCTGGAACCCGTTGTTAGACTGTGGAGAGGTGCAATAAGCAAAGATTTCATCTTTAAGCGGGATAATGCACCTCCGCATACTAGCAGAACTACCACAGATTTTTTGGAAAAAGAAGCCATCACTGTTTTGGAGTGGCTTGCCTGCTCGTCTGATCTTAACCCAATTGAGCATTTGTGGGACATAATTAAATGAAGGATTAGAGCTCGTATGGATAATCCAGCAAATGCGGAACAGCTCATTCACACCCCTCTGGAAGAAGAGGCAAACCTACCCCAAGAAGAAGTTGACAACTTAATTAGGAGCATGCCCCGTCAAATTGAAGCTTGTATTAGGGCTAGAGGTGGCAACACTGATTACTGAAATAGTAAAGAGAGTATTTTTTTAGTATTAAAACATTTAAATAGTAATTTACTTTCTACATTTACTTCTGTTTTGCGTAATTTCTCGTATATATTGTTCACTAAACTGCTTTGGTAAAATGTGCTTTTTACTGGCATACTGCATTTGTTTGAAAAACAATATTTGAAAAAAAAAGTTTAGGTGTGACAACAACGCAACAGCAAATGCAAAAATCAATGAATGCACAGAAAAGTACCACGCACAGAAAGGAATTAGACAAGGGGATAACTATTATTCCCCAAACTTTTTACGGCAGTCCTAGAGTACGGTTTCAAAAGCTTAGTCTAGGATGACAGGAGCATAGATGTTGATGGCGAGTATCTGAGTCACCTCCGCTTCGCCGACGATATCGTTCTGACTACTGACAACTTGGGTGATGCTAGCAGAATTAAAGGGAGCAATGGAAAACATTGGTCTAAACATCAGTTTACAAAAAACCAAACCAAAACAATATGCAAGTCGGTAAAGACGAAGTAGAACAAACACATGAATACAAGCACCTCACCAGAGAGAAATGGAAAGGGCGATGCTGAGAATTAATAGATGAGACAGAATACCAAACGCAGACATAAGACAGAGAACAAAAGTAACTGATATCATAGAATAGATAACACGGGTCAAGTGGAGGTGGGCAGGTCACATAGCCCGAATGACTGACAACAGGTGGACTAGAAGTTTAACAACATGGAGACCCAGAGAAAACAAAAGAAGCAGAGGTAATCCACCCACCAGGTGGAGTGACGATATAAAGAGAGTGGCAGGTAATTAATTATGCTCAAGACAGGAAAATATGGAGGCAATTGGAGAAGGCCTACGATAATATAGTAGGTTAAAGTGGCAAAAGTGTTTTCGGAACTAAAGTTCTCTTGAGGATCTTGCAAAAACTTTTTTAACTATTGATATCAACTTAATTATGTTTGGATTGTTCCTGGCAAATTGTTGCAGTACTTATTACCGTTGTATCATCTTCCAAAAAATTAGATTGTATGTCTATTTCTTCAAAATGAATTCCCGAAAATATGAATGCTTTACATAGATCATTGTTAAATTCATATATTTTTGGCACAGGCGTGAATAAACTACTGATAAGTAACATTTTCTTATGGTTTTGGGTTTAATATGTCTTGTTTCATTAAGAGGGTTAACCGAAAACTCTTTTGTCATAGAAATTGATATCTTACAAATCACGATCGTAAAAGGACAAACGATTCTCCTTTCCCACCACCAAGAACTTTAACTCCGCTGTATTAACAAAGAAAATACTGAACTAATCCATTTTTGCAGATTGCAACTATATGAGCACTTAAGGCTTGGTAATAAATTAATAAATAATTCTTAACATCTCAATATAGATACTGAAGTACTAACGCAGGTACTTGGCTATATTGTAAAAATGGAGATTATAAAATCTTCACATTTTAGAAAATTTCTTAAAAGTTATGCAGGCAAAGTTTGGTAACTTCATTCTCTCATGTTGAAAGCATGGAGAATATTCTCAGAGCAAAAAGACTAAGAGACTGTCTCAGTACAGTATAAACAACTTCAATTAATATTTATAGCGAAATAGTTTGAAAATTCCCAACGCAATACGAGCTGGCTTTAAAATGGTTAAATGCAAATAGAGTCCAATTATAAAACGACATAAATGAATAATTCTAATTAAAAAGAATAAAACGCATTTTAAGCAAATACCACGAAAAATATTCAAATATGCATGCAATATGCAAATGTATAATTTTCCTACCACTAGCAATCGGTAGTGCGTTTTACATTCTCATTCACAACATAAACGTTCTGATTTTTCAAGACACGATTTTGGATACTCGTTTACACGTTCAGATTATACTATTTTAAAGTTGGAAAAGATTACAACACTTGAAGCGTAAACAATTTATTCAGTGATTTTGATGTTGCTAAATCCAGAAACTTTTTTCGAAATATGTACATTTGACTGTAAGATTGCAAGGTTAGTATTTCTGCCTTCTTTATTGTACTCGAACCTACAGTACAGATTAATAGATTTTCCAACTTAAATACAAAATCTTATTACTATTAATACTAATCTGTAATTTTTAAATTGCTAGTGAAATTCACAATAATAATATGAATTTGTCAAGCAAGTAATACAGCAGTATATTTTATTAAATACTAAAAAATTTTGGAGATAAAAGAACCCTATATAAGCTTGCTTTTGGAGTAAGATAAAATTTTATTTGAATTGATTCAGAATCATCTGCCTTTTCAGTTTTTTTCTTCATTTCAACTTGACTTGAAAAGGCGTATTGTTCTTACAGAGGATCTAAAGATAAAGCTCCTCTCACATCCTTTTCTTTGATACCAGAGATAATTTCAAAGTGAATAAAAAAGCTAATTAATAAATTTCAATCATATTTCTATTAAATTTGTAAATATAAACAAAAAAGTAAAATCCGAGTGTGAAACACATGGGAGTTTCGAAAAGCTTAAAGTTTTGTTCAAAGAAATTCCAAATTTATATTAAATTACGTGGAAACTCCTACATAACGCTTGTCGAATTTGATTTAACATCTATAAATAATACATACACTTTCTAAACAAATCAAAAAATCAATAATGAACGAAAACTTTCTCCCTTCAGTTTCTGATTTATGTTTTTCAGCTTTAGTGTATGTTATTTTTTGCTAGGGACACTATTTATTTTGTCCGATCAATGTTCAGAAGAGCGTGAAGAAGGGTACTTATGCTACATAAACAAAATCTGATACAGTTTCTTTTCAACCGATCCATTATTTTTCCGTTAAGTCGGAAATCAAAGTTTGTGTGCTTTTGTCCTTTTTTTAAAGCTCCCACGGCGGAAATCGGAAATTTGTTGTAACGGCCGTTTACAACGGCAGCGGAAAAATTGCCGCCACTAAATTTATACGAGGGAAATGCCCCCACGAAAAATGAGATTTATAGTTGATTCGCGATAAATAGCATTAGTGCTGCTTATCATATAATTCACTTTCCGCACTTTCCGGTTTTCAACTCATCTTTATCTCTCTAGTTTCATTCGTGTTCATGTCACGAACATTTAAATCTCCAACAAATAAGAAAAAAAGATGCGCGTTTTTACAAATCATGAGCTCGCATTAATCCTTAAACAAAATATGTTTACAAAATATTTGATTGACGTGCATGTAGAAAAGAATTTAAATGCATTAGTAATGTTTAGGGGCCTCTATAGACCGATAATTCCCATAGATCATCCCCTATTTTCGCTTGAGTGCGGACATTCAGAACATTTAATCGAGGATGGCCTAGCGTGCTCTAGCTAAGCCATTTTAAATAGTTTTTATGCAATGTTGCTGTTGAACATACATAATGGAATTGTTTAAAATTCTTTACACAAGGGTATTCGACTGGAAGAACTATGACTTGTGACATATCTAACAACCTCTGTCTGTACGGTTTTGTTCTGCTCTACAGGGTTGAACTTCAAAGGCTCGACGTTCAAACGGGTTTGCCACACTAGTAAACAAACCAAAAAAGAAGACTTAAGTCCACAATATAAAATTTACTCGCACATACAGCTACTTTTTGTTTTTATTTTGTAAGAGAGGTTCAATAAACTTTGTATAATATTCTACAATATTTACCCGACTAGTATTTGCGATATAACCAATAAATATATCTTCAAAAGTTCAAATAGCTATTTACCAAGATAAAATAAACTTTAATTAGTTAACTGAGAACATGAAAGTGTTCCCTGGGTTGATCTTGTTTTGATTAATAACAATTAAGTAAGGGTTTAGAACAGATTCAATTATTTAGCTTTAATTAAAATGTAATTACAACTATTTCTGCTTATATAACAAACTTCCTTTATTAATAATAACAACGCAATCCCTTCAATTATCTGCTTATTGCTTTTACAAAGGTCAATGTCTCTTAACCAATTTTTTTTAAATCTCTGACTCATAATAAAACCAAAGACAACAATTAGCAAATAAATAAATGGTAAATTTAAGTACCACCCGGGATGACATTGGAAGTTCTTTAAAATATAAAAAAGAAAATGAAATAATAATCAGATAAGAAAGTAAGCTATAGAATAGATCAATTGCTCAATGCAGCTTGCTCTAAAAAGCAAACCAGTTAAAAGAATAACGTTGATAACTAATCTAACATTTGATTATATTAAAATGAGCTTCACATTTTCTAGTGCCATTAATTGATGGATAGATAAGTATGATGGAACTAAATTCGATTGACTACAAAAGCCGACAAAAACCGCCGAGTTTTTTTTGTTACTATTCAATAAAGCCACATACATATACACATAATATATTGATATAAGTGACCAGAAAAAAATTTGAACCACATCATACTTCTTGGATGTATATCTTGGAAATATCCGGCCGATTCATGTCACTTTCTACATTAATGTCTACGAAATAATAACATTTTGTGGTAACATACAGAATACATTGAACTTCTAGTTTTTACGTCGTTCCTGTTTCACATTTGAACAGTTGAATAGTATATGATTTTCATTGTTGCAACAGAAAATATTCTCTTCTCTTGGAATTAATTAGGTTTAGCCTTCATTAAATCATCAAATTTCATATAGTACTTGCGCTACTTTCCAGATTATAAAGTGATGAGTTTAATGGAAGGTTAGAACCAAAATTAAATTCTCAGAAGATTTGCAGAATTATTTTTTCATATTAGTGTATGACGTTACAAAACAATATTGACATCTATAACAGGATATCCTATAACGTCAAGTCACTTCGCAGGTGATACCAATGCAAAACTAATCAATTTCTGTATCATGACTGTTAAAGAAGTTGGGTTCGTTTCTAGTTAGTTAAGTAGTCTGAAAAATACAAAAATGTGCAAAATTTGGACAAAGTTACTTGGTCTAATATCTGCACAAACCAATATCCTCTTATGAGTGTTTGGTAAACAACTAAACTTTTTGGTTTCATCCGTTTCATATCCAGCCTATCCAAGTTCTCTTACTTAGAGTTTACGATTTAGTACATTACACTTTTTGCATTGGATTTTTCGCTGGAGATCAACATCTAATTAGTAAAATTTTGATTACGGGCGAGGTCACATTTATAAGAAATGGATTAATAAATAGAGAGCGTAGCCATTTTGGTATTTCGAAGATCCTAATGAAACTACATATTCAAATTGTCTCCATCGATTTTTAGTAGATACCTTAATTGTTGGAAAATTATTAATAATATGCTCATAGGTCTATTTGTACTTAATAATTGCTGATAGGTATTTAAATGTGTTTGGAAGAACAGTTTACGCATATTGGAAACAGATAAGATTTGCAAGGTCTACTGATTTGTGGTACCATCACGATGGTGCTCTTACACACTATACTACATGAGTAAGACAGTTTTTTAATCTACTGTTTGAAGGTTGTATAATAGGGTGGGCCGAAAAAACAAAAATTTTCTTTTTCGAGTCGTAATACAGCGGAAAAGTTGCGAATTAGGGAGACTAGAAAGGGTTAAAAAAAGAAATAAAGTCGGTTTATATCTTCCGGTCGCGCATTGCCTTCAAAGTTAATGAAATTTTGAAAAAAATTTAGAAATAAAGGTAGATCATAGTTTAAGAAAAACAATACTAACAACTTACATGTTCTTTTTTTGGTTTTCTTTCTTGAATATAAGGTTAAATGTTTAAAAACAAATTATTTTAGACCATTAGTAATATTTATAAACAGATTTTTTTATTGAAAGCACTAGGTTTTTGTGTGAAGAATCATAAGTCCAAGAAATTGATGTTGAACAATTGAGCATCTCCGTTTTTACTCATTTTTAGCTGAAAGTACTTTGAAATCTGATTTATGGGCAAAGTTAGTCATGGTTGACCTTGACAGCAGAGTCGTTCTGATAAAACCATCCCTAGACTCAGCTCCGCTTTTCCTGAGGCTTCTTTCACGAGTTTCAGAGATCTTTCAACTGCCTGTGTGTAAACTGGGAATGTCTTGAATCCCAATTACGGACTGAGTCACTTTGAATATGTGATTTACATTCATTGTCACTGATATCTTTTAATAATGATAGAGCAGATAAATCACAGTCCATCCAGTTAATTATTTCCGAGTAGTATTGAGCCTTGAAATTGAGTTTTGGCGGCATGAATATTCTGATAGTTGTTCTCTTTTGATCTAACTGTCTCGCCTTTAGAATTCGTCGAAGTCCGAGCTCTCTTATGTGTTTCGTATGATCTTGTGTCATGGCTAATATTAAATATTCTGGATGAGCAAAAAAAGCCATTTCGTTCTATCACAGGGTCGACAATATTAAGTAAATCTTCAGGCAGGTACCTTGAAACTTGTATTGATTGATACACAAGTTTTGGTCCGTCTGTAAAGAATTTACTTGTTTTGAAACTAAAGCACATTGGCATGTATGACTTCAGAATAAATTTAACTATTTCTTGAAGTTCAGGCGTGAGACTCTCTTCACTTAAGTACAATCTGAGAGTTCGATTTGCTGTTGTCCACTATCTCGAGTGTGACAAGGGACCAGGATCTCGTACAACCAAATTCTCTTTACAGTTTCCTGACTTTATTGCCATGGAAATATGGAGTAGATATTGCTGATCCTTACTTAGTCTACTGCTGTCTATTGTGGGGATCTGACACCGATTCCTCTTGAAGCAAATCACTGGACGTTTTACGCACCCACTTAGCTTTTCACCAATTGGCTCTCTCAAAGATTTCGGACCCGTTGATTTACCATCTAGGTATTGAAACAGATGCAGAAATGGCAGTTCATTAAAATGGAAAAGACAAACTGCCCATTATAACGGTTTCCCCAAATGTACTTCGATTCAGCGAATCAGACCGTTTTTCCAACCTGTATTAACTCAGTGCAACCGCATCCTGTAACAATTAATTTTTCAAAAGAAATACCTCGACCAGACAGATAAGAAATAATAGAAGTGACAGTATATTCAGAACTTCCAAAAGCTGGAGTAACATGGCCGATGAAGGCTGAACCAAGCTCTTGAATTAGCGAGTAATGCTCTTCCTTTTTTACTCTACGGAGTCTTTTCAAATGAGCTTGATCTTTTACTAACGTGTCGTCCTTCTTTCCATCCAAATAGAGACCTTGCAGTGGAAATTGTTTCCTTGAACTATGATCTACCTTTATTTGTATTTTTTTTTCCAAAATCTCATTAACTTTGGAGGCAATGCGCGACCGCAAGATGTTGACAGATTTAAGTAACATTTAAACATTATTTTCTGTGGTTCTAATACATAAGAGTTTGAGCTATTACATTTGGGAAGAGGCTAATTTAAAAATGTTAAAAATGATCGTAAAAATGTGAATTTTTCCAAATTTCGGCAAACTTTAGAGCACATGCGCAACCGGAAGATATAAACCGATTTTATTTCTTTGTTTAACCCTTTTTAGTCTTCCTAATTTGCAACTTTTCCGCTGTATTACGGCTTGAAATAAAAAAATTTTGAATACACTAGACCGTAAATATTATTGCTAATTTTTTGTTGTCTATCTTTTTGTTTAAACGTCTTATTGACTTCATGCCTTTAGCATAGCCTCAATTGCTTTTACTACTATTTCTGGTGTCACCTACTGGAGACACTGCTGAGTATTGCATGTTTAGAATGTTGATTACGTTAAACTGTTTTATAATAAATTGTAAGTTGAAACTGCATGAACTCGAAGATCTTATAACGGGTGATGATGAATTACTTGCAGAAGTTATTTCCACCCAAAGATGGTGAACTTACAGATGAAGATAGTGGCGATGAGGCAGAAGCTGACATGAATCATCTTCCTGGAAGAATGCTTCGGTTTGAAATAGAAATGAAACTGTCATCTGTTCGTAGTCCGGCAGGCGAGGATTTGACAGAAAATAATGTGCAAAAAGACGTATCGCAGACAAGAAAAAGTTCAGAGAAGAAACCATTCAAAGTTAGTAGTACGTCGAGCAAGAAAAAGAAAAAATCTTGCACTAATAATAAAAATATTATAAAATGGTCAAGTGATCTCCAAGCATATTCACCAAATAATGGAAGAGGAGCTAATAAAGAAACGATATCTGTTATAGAAAATGTCACCCTTGCTTCGACTGAGTATGAGATATTTTATTCCGATTCAGTAGTTGACCTCATTGTTGAAATGTCTAATCTAATCGACATTTGGATGGCGTTGATCGTTTCGACGAAAACTTCAATTCTCCGAGAGTGAAACTGCGTGGAAAGAAAGGGTGGTTCCCTCTCTTTGCGTTTGGTTTAGATGCTACTTGCCATAATGCTATCATCAAAGCGATATAACAATAACAACTCTATGTACTGTCAGTTTTGTCGAAACGTCGTCCAAGTACATCTCGGCAAATATGGAAAGTCACCCCAAAAACATCTATCATGTGTAGCAAAAAGAGTACTTGTAGTCAAAGAAGATGCGCCCTTTGCCACCAAAGAACCCGGATTATGTGCACGTTTTGCAAATGCGGGCTGCAGATTCACTGCTGGTACGAATTTCACGGCAAACTTTAAATTATTTTGTTGAAATAATAGATTTAGCTTTTGTTCAACTTATGCCCAGGTGCTACGCCCTAATTTCAAAATATAAATAAAAAATTTAACGACTAGCGTTGTACACGCTTTATTTAAGTTGAAATGGATGTAATTATAAAGCAAAAATATTTTTATTATTAGATGCAACATCATGGGCGTTGGAGGATTAAGAATTTTCTAGAGCAAAATAGAAAAATTCTAAAAAGCCTAATGGGGTATCATTCTATGCTGCTGAAAGTATTTATGTTTTTATAGACCTTTAACTTGAATAGGGCACTCTAAAAAAATAGTTAATAAAAAGTCATCAAATCAAGAAACACTACTGATTTAGTTGTGTTTAGGTCAGTTAGCCTAGCTGTAATAATTTATGAAGTGGGGGCATCCTCTGAAAAACAAAGATGCAGCTCTGATGGTTAGTAGCCCACGTAAAATTCTAGATCCCCTTTGTCTAGAAACTAAAACAACTCAGCCAAACAGTCACAGTTCTCCTATATTTTATGAGACTAAGCATTATATGAATGTCACATAATGGTTTATGCTCATGGAGAATTTAATGTATAGATTTCATCAACGGTTTCTTTGCAGAAGCTCAAGAAAATGAAAATACGGACAATGACATTTATATCAGAATCATGCCTTTTCACGTGTTGTGCGTGGCTAAAGCGACAGTGCAATTAGTTTTGATTGTTGAAACTCCAGCATTACAAAGATACCAGAATTGAAGCAACAAGAATCTAAATGAATTTACACTGCTGCTGATCTTATCAATGGAAATTGCAATTTGAAAATCCTAGAAGTCTGCCAATATCTACATAAGTATTTGCAGAAACTCGAGCCCCTATGAACAAAAGCCTGGCAAGCATCTAGAACTCTGAAAAACTACAGATAACCGTGACAGGGCGCAAACATGAAAGAATCTAGAAGAGTATTAAGATTCCGCTAACGATCCAATGCTGACAAAAATCAGGAAATCTACAGAAACATCGGAATCCAGAAAAGAATTTACTTTTCACACCGCAAAAAAAGTATTGTGAACACTTAACTATGAAGACGGAAAATCGCAGATCTTAGACAAAGATTTTACCGAGCTTCTGAAATAATTTATCAGCAAGCGTAATGGTTGCTCATTTGTTCGTTTATAGGAAGAGCTTTTTTATCTGAATAAGACCTTTTGAAGATCATTCATCGACTAAGTTGTATCTCATTATGATTTTTCAAGATTTATATGGACATGTTCACCATCTTGGTCTGCCACGCAGTGGTATGAATCAAAAAATATATTTCTTAAAGGGGGCAAAATGGTAGGATTTAGATCTGTTTAGGATAGGGGCCGCCAAAAGCTTAACGGTGAGGGTTCTACAACCAATAACTGTTTGATTGTCTTACATTTTAATTTGAAATTTAGCAACTCAGCAAATAAGCTTTCATTCCCCTATTCTTTAAATAAAGCTAAAAAATAATGCAACTACTGTGTGTTTTCCAAATCTCTAGTTTTACTCATATCTAAACCAATTAGCCTCAAATTGACTTTTTATATGTTGAATAAATGTTTGGAATTTATAGCTAAGGATATTAAAAATGGAAATTTGCTACTTTATCACAGACAATGTAAGAATGATTTTACTATTTAACTTGCATTCGATGTTATAACAATCACAGCTGTTGCAGTTCAGTTTATGTGTTTTATTTTTTTAAGGTAAATAGTTTTGGAGTGTTGTTATGGTGCCATTTTAAATAAAGCTTCGTTAGAGTTAAATATTTGAGAAGCAGCACATACCAACCGAAAACCAATTTTTTGAGATTTACCCGGTTTATTGGATGCCTTTTCGCATACATAATTACGATGGATAAAATTTTTGTTTTCAAACTTAGTTAGTAGCTGAACGCTGTTTGATTATATTATTCCTAATCCTAACCAATTTCATAAAACAAATCTTGATTACATTAATGTTTTTTTTTTAGACGTGTCAGGTTCATTTAATCACATAATAGCCCGTCTTTAAATA
>VTPC01078461.1:0-10445 GCA_011009095.1 Ignelater luminosus | reverse complement strand
ATCTATTTGTTAGGCCTGGGACTTTTCAGCCCATGTGTTATAACGATTTCCTATTGCTCATTTATTTAAGTTTAGAAGTAAAATTTTATGCATAGAAACTTATAACTTTTGGTGCTATTGAAATTACCAATATTAGCTTTATTTCTAAAGTAACAATTTTACTTGATATTGCAATATACGTTGATGGTTAATTACTACCTGGTGTTTTATTGTAAGTATAATCTTTGCCGTCCCGCCCCCAAGTCTACCCACTTGAGTTCAGCTGGCCTAGGACCCAGAGATCCTAGAAGTTTCTTCATTTTTACAGTAACGCAAGGTTTACGTTACAATAGACTATTTGTCTTATGCAAATCTCTAATGGCCATTGACACCAACATTGCTTATATTTGGACAGAGGTTAAATCCATCAACACAATTGTCAAAAACATAGCAACGGTAGTTTTAAGTTTAGATTTAAGCAAAATCTTAATTAATTAATTAAATGTAAGCTATCTATCTTAGTTTTCTTAAAATCTATTCCTACTTGATGCTTAGAGATGAAAGCATGAAAGACATTACTAATATTTAAAGTTTTCACCTACTAAAGACAACATTTTTTATAATGTAGTTTAAGACCCAAATTATTTCAGCTGAGGATAATTGACACACAGGATCTTTAACATAAAGCTTGTTTTTTACAATCGTTACGTTATTTATGTAGGAACAATTTACCATCAAATATTTTAATGTTTATTTTTTATATATCCATGAAAACAAGACGAGGCATTTAAAAAATAAATGTAGTCGTTTAACTAAAAGTATTACTTTAAAGGTTAAAGCACTTTAGACAATTAAATGTTCTTTATTAGTCTCTATTTTTATCATTTCACGTTTGATGTTTTTTAAAAGCTTTACTAATGAAAATTCTAAAATTAAAGAATGACGTTCAATACTAACGCAAGCTTCTCTTATTATGTTTATTTATGATATTGTGTATTTATTTTATATTTAAATCCTCTTTTTTCAGGAAGAACAAACAGCAAACATCACCGCAAAACAACTTGCGCGTCACCGAAATTACTATTATTATTGCAATCGCTCCATTCGCTTCGTTATAACATCCTTGTGATAACGTCGTCGACGCTGTCGTAAACATCTTAGCTAGCTACTCTTATCCGTCCGTCTTCCAAAATATTCGCTTAGGGATATTGCCGCTTTTACTCATCGTATTGATACTTCGCACGGGCCTATCCGTCATTCTCAACAAAACACTCAAGCCACAGACGAGAAGGAAGATGAGAAGAAGTTTATATAACGATCCCCGATTCCCTCTGAATTAGGAAATTACAGTGATTGTCGGCGGTGACGGTGATGATGATGACGATGAACGGAAAAGGGGAGTAATAAACTCGAAACTCGAGTTTAGCAGTACAGTAATCATGATTTACACATCATGATTTCACGTATCTCTTGCATGATAAATTTAATTGTGAAAACTTGAACTTTCCTTTACTGTCAGCGTGAATGTGTGTATGTATGCTTTGTTGCAGACATTTCTACAATTAGGTTATGTTTGAAAGTAGCATCAGGATGTCAGGAAGGTTGACAGTTTAAGCGTAAGGGTTGTAAATAGTCATGACCAAGGAACTAAGCTGTGACACACCTTTAGAAGTATATAGTTGCACTTGCCTGAATATTACAGTTTAGACGGTTTAGATTTCTCTGTTCCGCTAGCCGTTACTTATGTATGCAGAGGAACTTGGTTTATCTAAAAATTTTAGACGAGAATTTCTAACGATGTGGTTTATCTATTACTGGTGCTTAGTAATTAACAAGCCATTCTTGGTTTTTATGACAAATCTTTGGCTTTAAGTACTTGAATGTGGAGAATTAAAACATGTGTTAGTTTCCGAGATACTATTTGTATAATTTTAAATGTTCCTCTTTAAATTTCAATTTGATTTTCTTGTTATTCCCTCATTTTATCTGCGCTTATCAAATATCACTTATGCCAGGGAGATTTTAACGTGATACCCTCACATTAACCGCCCAAGTGAGATTCAAACACGGTAACTGGACATTAGTAACCCGGAATTTAGCACACAGGAGCATTTTGTATAATAATTTCCTTTTGCATCCTTAATCATTAGATAATCCATTAAAGTTTACATCATATTTCTTTGTGTATAGTAAATAGCAAACAGAAGTAATTTTTGCCAGAATTACCTAAAATAATATTTATAATTAATACATTTATCTTTGTTATTTTCGCCAGTAAAATATTGAAACTCAACCGAAGTGTGAAATTTGCGTATTAATGTATGTAAAGTGTATACCTGCACTAAAGTTATGTAAATTCAAGAAGCGAGCACATCTTGCACTACGAGTTACTTTAACAAAATTCTCCTACCTGCTCGAATAAAGTCAATCCAAAACCACATCAAAGTACAAAATTTGGTTCTCAAAACCCTTTGGACCTAATGGATGCAGTCACCCAAAGACTTGAGTGATTCAAGATTAATGAGTAAAAGCATTTAAATGCTGCGCTCGAGTGGTACGGCCACTTTCGGTAGACTTCGTTCAGGAAATATTTTGAAATAAACGGATTTAGATGTATCGTTACTAAATTTTCATGAAAATGAAAAGATTCTGGTTTATTGTTGTAGTTATCTAATATTTAATAATATGCGATTGATGGCAGCATAAGAAACACACAACAGGCTTCACTCTCGAATGTTTTCCTCCTTATTTCAGTTAAACATATTAATAATAGAAATCTATAGATTTAACAGTCACCTCCATACATTACAGTGCACCACAGCACATAACTATTAATTACTCGGGGTGACCAATATTTCAAAAAAAAGAGATGATCCGGAATGCACCTGCACACTGACACGAGATTCAACGACCAATCGAAGCGAATCGAATCGAGCATCTAAAAACAAAATCCCAAATTGTACAAATTAGTGAAGAACCAATTAAAACGAAGTTTAAGGAACAGGTAGTGGTTTACGTTTAAAAAAGCTTGTAATGGTGTAGATGTCACAGTACCAATCCTCGATCATTGAAAGACGTAAACAAGTGTCAAGAGTCTCGTACAGCCGAGATATCTGCATCAAATAGGCCTTAAAAACGGTTTTTATGAGAAAAGAAGTTTTAAATAATAAGGAGGAATAAATTTTACAGATTAGGTTTAGTTAGAGAAAATATAGGGTTAAGATAATTAGAACAACAAAAAGATATAGCTACACGAGGTAGGTTAACTAATTTTTCCAAGAAAAAACATAAGTTGGAGCTGAATCTCTCGCATCTAAGAGGAAAATGATAACGTGCGACATTGTAACCTTCATTTTTTATGAACTTTACATGGGTTTTGCCTTCACTAATTTTGGTTATCTTCACTGGGTGCTGTTTAATATCTTTAATCTATGTCACCCTTCCTATAAGAATTCGTATGAAAATATATACTTTTAGACCACCTTATATATCATTGAAATGAAATTTTTAATAATTTTGCTCGTATTAAATTTATGTTGCACATGGGAATTTTCTTTGTACTAAAAATCTTAAGAATTATTTCATTGTAATTACTCTGGGATGGCCCGGATTGATCTTATTTTGTGATTTATAGTTATCTCCAGTTGCCAGATGTAGTTTAAGCAAACTTCTTTTGCTTTTGTAGAATTGCTTGTTTTATATGATTTCACTCGTTTATTGTTCTGTTTGACATTTATTTGATATCAGTTAATTAACAGAGGTTATCTATTATCGCTCATTTGGCTAATGATTGGCTATTAGATTCAGAATAGGTAGCATCAGTTTTGGTCCATTTCTAGCTATTTGCATGCGATTGTTTTTGAAATTTTTACACATCTGCCTTTTGTCTAAATTCCCCTATTCACTTATTAGGTTTAAACAACTTTTTTGCTTGCCTCATTAGAGTTTCTATTGTTCTCAGTGATATTTAATTTTTATCTTAAAAGAATGCATGTTTTGGGCGATATTTTCGAGATTAGTTTTTCGAAGGTTAAACTCTTTTGAAATTTTTGGACCAATCCGCAGTTGCCATATACCCCTTTGGTGTCCTCAAAGTGGCTTTCTGAATGTTTATTGGTTGAAGATTGTGCATTTTGCCTGCAGTTTCACTTTTCGAATTTCGATGGGGGTCAGTTTTAAGAACTCGCTTAGGACGAACGGGTATGCTGATCAACCGTTCGGGTTGTGGTTTCTAACCGCTTAAATGTTTTGTTGTTTCCACTTAAGGAGAGGTGTTTAGTGGAGGCCACCCTTGAATTCTGGGATTACCTTATTTAGCATACTTCGTTAAGAAGCTTGAAACGTAATGAAGGTATGTTAGACGGTCCCGTCCTTTACTTTGTTCTCATTTGCTCCGTGTTCGTCTTAGCTTTTATGGGGAGGCCAGCATATCTTTGGGAGAGCCTGCAGCTTCTTTGAGAGAACGAGTTCACAGGAGACGGCAGTGTTATTGGGGGTTCCTTCCGATGCAGTAGTGGGGAGCTGTTCCATCACCTCCTAAGCGCTGAGAACACTCGTGGCACCTCGAAACTGCACGTCACCTACTGAATTTTGGACGTCATCTTTTGATTGCGAATTCGGTCACCCGTCGCATCGTGTTACAAGACTTTTAAATTTTTATTGTCGGTTTCTTTCCTTCAAGAACGATTAACCATTATGAATTAGCTTTTTTGTAATTTATTGGATTTCCTTGTAACCAAATTGTTTACTAGATTCATTGAAATGTTACACTCTAATTATGTTCTTTTGCTTCAAGATGTTTTCTTTGCGCTATGAGTAAGCTTAGAGTTAAATTTTTCCGTAAAGTTGCAATACACTCATTCCATTAAAAGCTGCTGTAAATAAAACTGAGTTTTTTTAAATTTTTGTTAAGTTAAATAAAAATTGCTTTTTGAATGATTTAAGATCTAATGTTGATTTAAATTTAATGATTTCATACGAGATGGGCCACAAGTATTAGAACAGTTGTGCTTGGAATTTTGTTTCAGGTTAAGAAGAAGCATTTTTTCGGTATGACATAGCTATACCAGCTAAATCTGCTACTTTCAAGTAAGTTTCTTAATTGTTTTTTTCATCTGTTCTGACGTTGTGTTTCCTGTCGTTTTTTTAATTTCAAGTTAATTTATTAAATGATTTGAGAATTTTAATTTACTCTATGCTTAGAAGACTTTTAATAAGACTAAACAAAATTTTAAATTTTTGTATGCTCCATTTTTTGAACTTAAATAATCGTTCCAATAATTTTTTTGATAGTATTAAATTATATAATACTTGGCGCCAATTTTTTTGTGTTTTCAGTATAAATATAACTGCTTGAAATTAATATATTGTTACGTTAAATTATTTGTTTGTTTTATTGTGTTTTCCTCCTCGAATTATCCACGCTCAAGGCCACCCCTGAACTCGGCCGGCCTAGGACATAAGGGTCCTAGTTTGTTTAAAGAAAATATTTAATTTTTGGTAACGCAAGGTTACGTTACAACAATAAAAGACTTTTTTACCAATAAACGAATACGATAGAAAATATTTAGTATTTCTCAAATTTACTGACCAAATAGCTAGTTAATTGGAAAAGGAGGGTGCTGAGCGCTTCTAAGACAATTCCTATATCAAAGTAATATAAATAATGGAAGAATTGAATTGGAAATGTTTTTTATTAAAGCAAAAATTTAATGAAAGTCTTGAAACTAGGTCTAATTAAGCATGGACGAACAGATGATTCAGAAATTATCACAAACTCGTTGAACCCTATATAAGATAAAAATAATGAGCCAGCGGCGATAAGGCACCTATAAACTCCTTTTCCAATACAAAACACGAATAAATGAACTGGGAAATATGCTGCGCATCTCACGTTTATTCGAAGAATAAATCACAAATCTCCAAATCTCTTAATTAAAAATGGTAATTACCAAATTAACTAAATATAAATAACAATCGCCACTTAAATAAATACCAACAAGGTCAAAAGATAACAACCCAAGATAGAAAAATAATAAAATCACCGACGTAACAAAAAAATACACAACAGAAGTTACATATGTAACGAGCGCAAAGCGAACATTACAGCTCACAGTCTTTAGACAGTACTGTTATCTCATACGTCGACTAGCTGATAATTTCATTTTAACTATTGAAAACTAATAAACAATTAAAATTTGGAGACCTTTGTACAAGTGAACTCATTTCGCTTCATTAGTCTGATACAATGCTTAGAGTAAGACACCCTGCACATTATAGCTAAGTGAACGATTTCGAAAGAGGTCGAATTATTGGTTTGCGCGAAGAGGTTTTTCGTTCAGAGAAATCGCAAACCGATTAAACAGAAATCGTACTACGATAATTACAGTTTGCCGAAGATGGTTTGAAATAGGGCAAGAACATCGCCAAAGGGGCACTGGAACGCAAAAAACAACAAACGAACGACAGGATTCCCACCTAAGACTGCTAGCTGTTAGAGACTGTTTTTCAACAACCAGGTCTATTGCTGACAAATGGTTTTAAGGTACAAGCCGTCCAGTAAGTCTTCGTACTGTTTATCGCCGAATTCGATCTTTTAGTGCAACATTTAATTTTCAGCTAAACGACATGTGCATCGCACTGCAGGGGTTATGGTATGGGGCGCTATTGCCTGTGTCAGTAGATCTCCTTTGGTTTTCATTTGAGGCAATATGACCGTCCAACTATACATTCAGGACGTAGTGCAACCCTATGTTCTTCCATATCTTCAAACTCTGGAAAACTTTGTTTCAAAAAGACAATGTTCGTCCTCACATTGCAAGGAATTCCTTGAACTATTTTAAACAGAACAACGTCAACCTTTTGCCTTGGCCACCAAGATCTCCGAATCTTTTTCTCATTGAACATGTGTGGAAAATTATTAGTAGGAGGCTACGGAATTTATCTAACCCACCGTTGACTTTGGAAGCTTTGCGATATGCAATAGAGATTGCTTGGGATGCAATAGACCAAGCTGACATTGATAATCTTTTAGATTCGATGCCACAAAGAGTTACTGAATGTGTAAATAACCGAGGTGGCTCAACGCATTATTAGTGAAAAATAAAACTATTGCATAATTCTTTCCAGTTTCAATCATTTACTAGTTTTCAACAGTTAAAGGTTTCTGCCAAGTTTGATCAAAAACCCCCAACACCTTCTAGGTGGTGAGATCTTTATGTCACACAATATATTATACGAACATAGGTTCGATTCATCTTAATTAAGGAGTTACAAGCTTTTGAAGATCTGTAATCAAGGATTGCAATAGCACTGATAAAACACAAAAATAGCTTTAGCTATGATAATAACAAAAGTCTAAGAAAGACAAACTAAACACTGTATGGACGGGTTGTTGTCCATTCAGAAAGATTCTTGAATTCTTGCGACAAAGAGGTTTTTGGCTACTATGAAGCTTGATCTGTAAATTTAAAGCAGAAGGTTGTTAAGACCATCTGTAAAATACCGTCCCGACTAGCATCTTACAGATATACCTAGAGGCCTTCCCCTTGTGGGAAGAACCGAAGTCGCGAAATCCTCTATCGTAGGATTAATTTACCGTGGTTACATATCTAACCTTCCCCGAACACAGTTTTCGAAGTGCAAACGTGTCGCGTCTTCTAGAAACATCGACTCCAAAGTTTCCCCTGGTTTCAGGACGAACTGAATTCCGTCGTTTATTCATAATCACAGTCTTGGAACTAGATCAACAAGCCTCCAGAAGTCATTTCCGATACCATTCTTTTATTATAGAGAATTTTCCTTACCGCTCCGACAAGTTTTCTGTAACTCTCTGTATATATATAATTTTCTGGGAACCCCCGAGCAGCAGTTTTCAACGAAAGTCCCTCCAGTGCGCAGCAGGCCGGCTATATCAGCTGTTTGTAAATTAGTGAGATACAGAAAACCAGTGTTAAAAGGTTTTCGTGTTTGTGTGTTCAACGAATTAAGTGTTCGTGATGTTATCGTCGAGCACCTTGGATTATTTGTTAGCTGTAAGTTTATTTTAGCTTTTACCGATGTATCGCATTTCCGAAATTAAAGAATATTTTTGTTGTACGTTCTTGCTGAGGACCATTTGAATAAATTACTTTTATTCATGTAATTTATCGTTTAAATAACGATTTTTGGTTGTAACTTAAACAAGTTGCTATTATTCATTTAACTTATCACTTAAATAGATGTCTTTGTTGTCATCTAAATTATAAAGACTTAATGGTTAACTAGTATACATATATTGAGGCAAGCATTGAGCCCGTTATATTCTATTCCTAGCACGGACCAACCGTCTGTGTGCCAGTTGGTGATATTGTTTATGTTACGGTATAAGATCTTACACCGAGAATTATTCCGCGATTATCTTGTGAACTCAATCAGTGGAGCTTGCTTACCGCTATCTCGAGCTACGCAAATGTAGGTCACGGTGTCACCGACCCGACAGGCCAGTAACGCAAATTTTTGTTCTATGCATCTATTTATTATTGTTCTTCTTTAGATGTTCCCGTTTTTATGTAAATATGTATGTACCTCAAACTTAATGTTCCTTGTTTGTTTTTTGTTCTATTTTGACATCGCCTTTGCGAATTTGTAATCATATGTTTTTTTCGTGTGTGAATATAGGAATTATTATAATTTCACCTGTCGTTTTTTTTTGTTTTGTCAACACACGAGATAATATTTGTTACAGGGAACTTAAGCTTCGGAAAAATTCGACGCCGTGCTCTGCCTATACACTGGAAAGCAACAAGTACGAGGGTGGTCTGAAAAGTTTCCGACCTAACAAACATACAAGACATTTTTTCTGAAAATTTTTTTTTATTTTTTAACAGTCTCCTTGCAACTCTACACACTTCTCCCAGCGATGCTCCCATCTCTGTAACCCGTCCAAATAGTACTCGGCATTTTTCTCTGCAAAATAATTGTTCACGAAGGTGATTGCCTCTTCATTTGACGAAAATCTTTGTCCTCCGAGCACAATTTTTAGATGAGGGAACAAAAAGAAGTCGCTTGGGGCTAGATCTGGTGAGTAAGGCGGATGGTCAAGCAGTTCAAACCGTAATTCGTGGATTTTCGCCACGGCAACCGCTGAGGTGTGAGACGGTGCGTTGTCTTGGTGAAACAGGATTTTCTTTTTCTGCAAATTGTCAAGTAATGATGCATAGTATGCTCCTGTAATAGTTTCTCCTTTTTGAAGATAATCGATTGAAATAACTCCATGACTATCCCAAAAAACAGTCGCCATCACTTTTCCAGCCGAAAAAACAGTTTTTGCTTTTTTTGGAGCCAGTTCCCCCTTTGCAGTCCACTGTTTGGACTGTATTTTTGTTTCGGGTGTATAATGGTGTATCCAAGTTTCATCTACAGTAATTAATCGGCGCCAAAACTCAAATTTATTTCGCCTAAACTGCGCCAAAAGAGCGTTGGAAATATTCATTCGAACACGTTTTTGGTCTAACGTGAGCAAACGCGGCACCCAACGCGCGGACAGCTTTCTCATGCCTAAATGTTGATTTAATATGTGACAAACACGTTCTTCTGACATGTCCATAACCTCTGCTATCTTTCTCACTTTAATTCGGCGGTCGTCTAGCACCATTTGGTGAACTTTGGCGATGTTTTCGTCGGTAATTGCAGTTTTTGGACGTCCCGAACGTTCATCGTCTCCCAAGCTCTTACGGCCACGTTTAAATTTAGCAGCCCAAAATTTCAGTGTAGTAAATGATGGTGCAGAGTCTCCATACACAGAATCCAACTCATCTTTTATTTGCGAAGGCGTATTGCCTTTCAAAAACAAATATTTAATGACAGCTCGATACTCGATTTTGTCCATTTTCACAAAAAAACTCACTCAAACAACTGTTACATAAAAACTGCGCGTCCAAAATGGCTGAAACTTTGGTGAGTAACTGTCAACAGATGAACAACAAAATTCAGTAGCTTTTATTTACGAGTGCTGCCATCTTCACGTTGAGGTCGGAAACTTTTCAGACCACCCTCGTAAGTATTGCATTATCGAACAGCTGTCGCAGGTGGAATCCTTTATCGTCTCCGTTACCGTGGACCAAAACTGCTGACCAGTCTTAGGGTCAGTGGGTCATCCATCTAGGTCAATTGAACTAAGACTGGCGCCCTCTCGACTTAAATCCTATACCATGATAGTTTCTTTATCGAAGTCTCTTTATACAATGTTAGTATTCTCTGAGTTATAAAAAGTGGCTTACACGACACCCGTGTTAGTAATATTTCTAACAGTTCTTTTTTGCAAGGCAAATATCTCTGTAAATTTAGTTGCAGGATTTGCATTCCAAAAGGAAAAAACATAAGCAAGATGTGATTCTACCAGAGAAAAATAAACCGATTTAGCTACGGTGGAACCCAGTTCATTGTACATGATTTTTATTGTATAATATCCCACGAAAATTTTTTTT